>PQWD01008266.1:0-162922 GCA_019425675.1 Leucinodes orbonalis
AACTAACTCCTCTCACAGCCTTGGCAAAAACAAATTTTGTAAATGAATCTATAACAACTAGAATGTAGCTATTACCATTACGAGATTTTAGAAACGGACCTAAATGATCTACATGTAAGGTGTGCATAGGAATTGCAGCTTTTTCAATAGGGTGTAGTTCACCTTCGGTCTTGCCGTAATTACCTTTAGCATAAGCACAATGAAGGCACGCGCTTATATATTTACGTATAAACCTTGTCATTTTGGGAAACCAAAAATGTGTCTTTATAATTTTTTCACACTTATCAAATCCTAAATGACCTATTTCATCATGATATTTTTGAAGCAATGACCATTTAGACAATTTTGGGATGACAAATCTATCACCATGAAAAGTTTTCCGGAATAAGTACCCATCAATGATTTTATAATTGTTTGTGAGGTCAGGGTTAGTAGTATGTTCCTTAAGTTGCTTAATTATCCCCTGAATACCATCGTCTTGAGCCTGTAAGGTTAGCCGCCAATCGGTTTCGTCAATATGGAGTACTGGTACTGGTACAGATTCCACCGGATTCCGACTTAGTGCATCTACATGCTTCATGCGATCGCCCGGGCGATATTCAATTTCTAGATCAAAATCTTGAATAGTTAGCCACCATCGGGCAATGCGGGGTATTAAATCTCTTTTACTTAGAGTTGTTCTTAATGCAGCGCAATCGGTTACAATTTTTACTGAAATACCTGTGACATATATGCGAAACCGTTTTAGTGATTCTACAACTGCTAGTGTTTCCAATTCGTAACTATGGTAGTGCATTTCTTCGGGACTAGTGACGCGGCTGTAGTACGCTACTGGCTTAAGAGTTCCGTCTTTCTGATATTGCAACAAAATACCTCCTAATCCCAATTTGCTGGCATCAGTGTGAATTTCTGTGACTGCATGTGGGTCATAGATGGCCAACACAGGCCGATCAGTTAAAATTGATTTTAATCGATTAAATGCATCATCTTGCTCACAACCCCATAACCATTCTACTTCCTTTTTTGTCAAATACGTCAAAGGTCTAGCGATTTCGGCAAACCCTCTAACAAATTTACGAAAATACGACGCTAGTCCGATAAACTGGCGCAACTCATGCACATTTCGTGGCTGCCTAAATCGTGTAACACTGATAATTTTGGTACTTCCTGGACGCACAAAACCCTCCGTAATTTCGTGACCTAAATAATTCACACTAGTTTTCAAAAAGGAACATTTCTTTAGGTTTAGTTTCAGATTGGCCTGCGTTAGAAGTTGTAAAACTTCTTCTAACAACTGAATACCCTGTTCTATTGTTATTGTAGGAAGGGTTTACGTCATCAAGGTAAGTAGCAATTCTATTATTTAAGCAACCCAGGGCTTTACGGATCAAACGCGAGAAAACAGCTGGAGCATTGGCCAAACCAAACGGCATTTTCAAAAATTCAAACTGTCCAGACGATGTTATGAAGGCAGTTTTATGTATTGAGTCTTCAGCTACCCTCACTTGATAATAACTTTGAGCCATATCTAAAACTGTGAAGTACACTTTCCCGGCTAATCGACTTATTTGGTCGTCAATATGTGGCAACGGGAATCGATCCTTTACCGTACATGCATTTAAAGCTCTATAGTCAATGCAAAGTCGGTAATCACCTGTTTTTTCTTAACTAAGATTACCGGCTTGCATAATTTGAATTAGACTCTCTAACAATACCGGCAGATACAAGTTCGTCTACTTTTCTTTGTACTATTTCATTTTCTTTATACGATAACCTATACGGTTTGCAATAAACAGGTTTATCGGTAGTGGTAGTTATTTGCATTTCGACTAAGTCAGTACATCCTAATCGATCACTACATTCAGCAAAACAATGTTTATAGTTATTAAGTAATGTCAATAATAAATTAGTTTCTCTAGGATTTAAATCACCTATGTCTAAATCTGATAAACGTATGGTATTATTATTGTAACGCTGATGGTTTAAATTACTCGGTTGTGAAGCGTCAGTTACTATGGATACATCTGCTTTACGGTAAACGTCCGCACGAACTACAAGTTTACTGGCCATCCATTGTATATTCGAATCCCCTAGATTTATTACACGTAATTGGAGGCTCCCAGGGGTCAAAATAGCCTGTGGTATAAAATAAGATTCCTGACCCAGCGAGAAAAAAATGGGCCGCGTGACAAGGATGTGACACGGTAATAATTCGATATTGCTATGCACTTTTATGCTATTACTTGTTCCCGGTTCAATAGACACACTATCAGACAAAAGTAGAGGAATCTTTGTTAAACTATCCTCACTACCTAAAGACATTGTAAAAAATGGCAGCTCATTATTTTTTAATAACCTAACTGAGTTGGTAGTTACTAATAAATTCATATCATTCTGATTGATGGTAGGCTGACCAATAATTAAATCTGTGCCATACATATTAGTGTTTGTAACTTCAGCGCTAGTATCTAAGCATAAATCATCGACGATGAGCTTAAAATTAGCTTTCCCTAATGAATTAATCAAAAATCCACCGAAACCTCTCATGATTACATTAGATTGAATTGTACATATACCTAACATTCGAACTATATTTAAAGTGATAATGTTGACTTTACTACCGGTGTCAATGTATGCAAGGGCTGTGTGCCCATTTACAGTAACATGTTTTTTGTATAAATCTGAGATAACCTCAGTTGATACAAAATTAATATCACGTACCTGTTGATTTCTTGCCTGTTCTGCCTGTTGCTTGTCTTGCGAAGTCCCCGGCCGCATACCAGCAGGTGCCAGCAGTATGTCCTAGACGCTGGCAGACCTGGCATCGCGAAGCTCGGCAATCCCGCGCAGCGTGTCCCGTTCTGCGACAGTTGTAACATATCTTCGGCATGCTGCCTGTTGACCCACGTAGCCACGTTGACTTCGCTTCTGTCACTTTGGTTTCTACCTTCTTATAGTTTTCGAGCGACGACAAAAATCCAAAATATAAATCGTCCGGTGTTTTGGAGCAGCAAACCTTTGCGTTTGCACGCAACTCGGTTGGAAGCCCGCGAATGAGACATGAGATAGCTTCTTCACCTTCTATACCACATTTCTTCATTAGCGATACCTTATCGTGGTAGTAACTGGTCATAGTTTCACTGTTACTTTTCACACGTGCCATCATCTCTTCCAGTCGGTCTACGAAGTCAGTGGAACGAGGGAACGCCTTTGTTAACCTGTCTTTCCACAACATCCAAGTCGCTTCGTAATCATCGAGGTCGTCGTACCAGTCGCGCGCTGCACCACGGAGTCTGGTTTGCATGACGAAAATCTTGTCTCGTTCTTCCCAGTCGTACAGGTCTCCTATTTGGTCTATTTTGTGTAACCATCCCTTTACATTGGTTGATTTTTTCCCAGGATCGAATTTGGGTATGATTTCAGCGTCAAGATGAAAAATTTTTCTTTTTTTTGCAAGCGGTGGGGAGGTTTCCTCCTGCGATTGAAGAAAAAAATTATTGTTTTCTTCTTCACGATTCCCGTATGTTGATGCGTTGCTAGTTCCTTTCTTTCCCAGGCCGAAATAATATGGGCCGTGAAATTGCTCCATCCCACTTCTGAAGTATAAAATTCGTAACGAAAATAATAATGACGTTTCAGTCTCGACCTTGATTTATTAATGCCAATCAAAATGGACGACGCCACTATTTATACTTTAATGCACAATACAATTCTTAATTATTGAAACTATACATTTAAAATATAATTTGAGCATCACAATAATTATTATGAATTATCAAATAGATTTACAAATCAAATTAAGAATAATAATGTATATAATCAAAAGGGCATAATTTTGTATGGACCGGATGTTACTTTATGATAAATCATTTAAGCAAGAAATATTATTATTGCTACTATTACTATTTATTTATAAAAGCAATAATAATATTTTTACAATTATATAATTTATTTATTTACATAAATATAATGTTTAAGTTGCCTTTAAGAATTATTAATTGGGTACAGGAAACGGAACTTGTAAACACTGAGTGCGATTTTTAACATAAAAATCCGTTATGATTGGATATCACAACAACTTAATGGTGAGTGACGACGAACCATGTATTGAGTTAAAAGCTACCCAAAAACGATCCCAATGCAGTACAACATTTGTGCATAAACATGTCAATTTGTTATGATTCCGACTTAGTGCATCTACATGCTTCATGCGATCGCCCGGGCGATATTCAATTTCTAGATCAAAATCTTGAATAGTTAGCCACCATCGGGCAATGCGGGGTATTAAATCTCTTTTACTTAGAGTTGTTCTTAATGCAGCGCAATCGTTACAATTTTTACTGAAATACCTGTGACATATATGCGAAACCGTTTTAGTGATTCTACAACTGCTAGTGTTTCCAATTCGTAACTATGTAGTGCATTTCTTCGGGACTAGTGACGCGGCTGTAGTACGCTACTGGCTTAAGAGTTCCGTCTTTCTGATATTGCAACAAAATACCTCCTAATCCCAATTTGCTGGCATCAGTGTGAATTTCTGTGACTGCATGTGGGTCATAGATGGCCAACACAGGCCGATCAGTTAAAATTGATTTTAATCGATTAAATGCATCATCTTGCTCACAACCCCATAACCATTCTACTTTTTTGTCAAATACGTCAAAGGTCTAGCGATTTCGGCAAACCCTCTAACAAATTTACGAAAATACGACGCTAGTCCGATAAACTGGCGCAACTCATGCACATTTCGTGGCTGCCTAAATCGTGTAACACTGATAATTTTGGTACTTCCTGGACGCACAAAACCCTCCGTAATTTCGTGACCTAAATAATTCACACTAGTTTTCAAAAAGGAACATTTCTTTAGGTTTAGTTTCAGATTGGCCTGCGTTAGAAGTTGTAAAACTTCTTCTAACAACTGAATACCCTGTTCTATTGTTATTGTAGGAAGGGTTACGTCATCAAGGTAAGTAGCAATTCTATTATTTAAGCAACCCAGGGCTTTACGGATCAAACGCGAGAAAACAGCTGGAGCATTGGCCAAACCAAACGGCATTTTCAAAAATTCAAACTGTCCAGACGATGTTATGAAGGCAGTTTTATGTATTGAGTCTTCAGCTACCCTCACTTGATAATAACTTTGAGCCATATCTAAAACTGTGAAGTACACTTTCCCGGCTAATCGACTTATTTGGTCGTCAATATGTGGCAACGGGAATCGATCCTTTACCGTACATGCATTTAAAGCTCTATAGTCAATGCAAAGTCGGTAATCACCTGCTTTTTTCTTAACTAAGATTACCGGGCTTGCATAATTTGAATTAGACTCTCTAACAATACCGGCAGATACAAGTTCGTCTACTTTTCTTTGTACTATTTCATTTTCTTTATACGATAACCTATACGGTTTGCAATAAACAGGTTTATCGGTAGTGGTAGTTATTTGCATTTCGACTAAGTCAGTACATCCTAATCGATCACTACATTCAGCAAAACAATGTTTATAGTTATTAAGTAATGTCAATAATAAATTAGTTTCTCTAGGATTTAAATCACCTATGTCTAAATCTGATAAACGTATGGTATTATTATTGTAACGCTGATGGTTTAAATTACTCGGTTGTGAAGCGTCAGTTACTATGGATACATCTGCTTTACGGTAAACGTCCGCACGAACTACAAGTTTACTGGCCATCCATTGTATATTCGAATCCCCTAGATTTATTACACGTAATTGGAGGCTCCCAGGGGTCAAAATAGCCTGTGGTATAAAATAAGATTCCTGACCCAGCGAGAAAAAAATGGGCCGCGTGACAAGGATGTGACACGGTAATAATTCGATATTGCTATGCACTTTTATGCTATTACTTGTTCCCGGTTCAATAGACACACTATCAGACAAAAGTAGAGGAATCTTTGTTAAACTATCCTCACTACCTAAAGACATTGTAAAAAATGGCAGCTCATTATTTTTTAATAACCTAACTGAGTTGGTAGTTACTAATAAATTCATATCATTCTGATTGATGGTAGGCTGACCAATAATTAAATCTGTGCCATACATATTAGTGTTTGTAACTTCAGCGCTAGTATCTAAGCATAAATCATCGACGATGAGCTTAAAATTAGCTTTCCCTAATGAATTAATCAAAAATCCACCGAAACCTCTCATGATTACATTAGATTGAATTGTACATATACCTAACATTCGAACTATATTTAAAGTGATAATGTTGACTTTACTACCGGTGTCAATGTATGCAAGGGCTGTGTGCCCATTTACAGTAACATGTTTTTTGTATAAATCTGAGATAACCTCAGTTGATACAAAATTAATATCACGTACCTGTTGATTTCTTGCCTGTTCTGCCTGTTGCTTGTCTTGCGAAGTCCCGGCCGCATACCAGCAGGTGCCAGCAGTATGTCCTAGACGCTGGCAGACCTGGCATCGCGAAGCTCGGCAATCCCGCGCAGCGTGTCCCGTTCTGCGACAGTTGTAACATATCTTCGGCATGCTGCCTGTTGACCCACGTAGCCACGTTGACTTCGCTTCTGTCACTTTGGTTTCTACCTTCTTATAGTTTTCGAGCGACGACAAAAATCCAAAATATAAATCGTCCGGTGTTTTGGAGCAGCAAACCTTTGCGTTTGCACGCAACTCGGTTGGAAGCCCGCGAATGAGACATGAGATAGCTTCTTCACCTTCTATACCACATTTCTTCATTAGCGATACCTTATCGTGGTAGTAACTGGTCATAGTTTCACTGTTACTTTTCACACGTGCCATCATCTCTTCCAGTCGGTCTACGAAGTCAGTGGAACGAGGGAACGCCTTTGTTAACCTGTCTTTCCACAACATCCAAGTCGCTTCGTAATCATCGAGGTCGTCGTACCAGTCGCGCGCTGCACCACGGAGTCTGGTTTGCATGACGAAAATCTTGTCTCGTTCTTCCCAGTCGTACAGGTCTCCTATTTGGTCTATTTTGTGTAACCATCCCTTTACATTGGTTGATTTTTTCCCAGGATCGAATTTGGGTATGATTTCAGCGTCAAGATGAAAAATTTTTCTTTTTTTTGCAAGCGGTGGGGAGGTTTCCTCCTGCGATTGAAGAAAAAAATTATTGTTTTCTTCTTCACGATTCCCGTATGTTGATGCGTTGCTAGTTCCTTTCTTTCCAGGCCGAAATAATATGGGCCGTGAAATTGCTCCATCCCACTTCTGAAGTATAAAATTCGTAACGAAAATAATAATGACGTTTCAGTCTCGACCTTGATTTATTAATGCCAATCAAAATGGACGACGCCACTATTTATACTTTAATGCACAATACAATTCTTAATTATTGAAACTATACATTTAAAATATAATTTGAGCATCACAATAATTATTATGAATTATCAAATAGATTTACAAATCAAATTAAGAATAATAATGTATATAATCAAAAGGGCATAATTTTGTATGGACCGGATGTTACTTTATGATAAATCATTTAAGCAAGAAATATTATTATTGCTACTATTACTATTTATTTATAAAAGCAATAATAATTTTTACAATATATAATTATTTATTTACATAAATATAATGTTTAAGTTGCCTTTAAAGAATTATTAATTGGGTACAGGAAACGGAACTTGTAACATGAGTGCGATTTTTAACATAAAATTCCGTTATGATTGGATATCACAACAACTTAATGGTGAGTGACGACGAACCATGTATTGAGTTAAAAGCTACCCAAAAACGATCCCATGCAGTACAAACATTTGTGTGCATAAACATGTCAATTTGTATTTGTTCGAATCTTTCTATCTAAAAAGTATAAGTGTTTGTTTATCCCTTGATTTACAGGTACCTACGAATATAATAGCTCCGTGCTCACATTGAGGCTACTGTGTAAATGCCTGTGATACTGATTTAAATGTAAATGTTGAGTTTTTCCTGCTCTGCATTCCGCTGGTATGCAAATCTTATCGGTTCCAAACCATGTATTTCAAAAATGTGTGCAGCGGCCTTAACAATGAACTGGCCGAAAAGTATTACATTTCAGAAATTTTGAATGTTTTACTTTCTAACCTAAAGCTATTACAAACATCTTCTATGTTACCCATCCTAGTCATTGACTTCCAGTTTTTGAATAATTTGTCCATGGAAGCTGTAATGTCCGTAATTCAATAACAAAAATACCTTCAATTTTGCAATAAGTATAGGTAACTCTAATGCAACTAATCAGTCCTGTACGAGACAAGATCCAAATTACCCGCACATCCTCTTAACAAGCTTAATCTGATAATGCAGCATAATCTATTGTGCTAACCACTGATAAAGGGGTCATTGTTTCTGGATTCGCGATAATCGATATCAATCGTGATTCCGAATCGGTTATCGAGTGGTGAGCGAAGAGTACTCAATAGTCCGCACGCCCGAGCTCGCACGATCTAGCACCACTCCGCTTAGACTGTCCGGAACACACGTCTATCCCGATTTCGGTTTCATCAACTCGCCAGATTGGATAATTGAGTGCCTTTCGACTCGATCATACTCTAACTCTTTGGAGGGATTGTAATAATACCGGGCTATCAACGTGCATAGTGAATGTTGACAATGGTAAACCCCCGTCATGTTCTTAAAATGTGTGCAAAGAATCTAAGTTGTTTGGTATGAATATTTACAATTGCTGAAAGCTTTTTTAAATTCATAATTTTTGATGCACTGGAGCAGATTGATTCTTAAAAAATGATCTCGTCTTTCTGACCCATTTAGAAAGACTTCAGTGACTTCAGATAGATAACTAAGGTGGTGAGCTAACTATTAAACATGATTTCATTGATGCATATATGCAGCACTAGACTGATATAAGTTAAACATTATCATTATGATGAGCTGAATATTGCGCATCATAAAAATAATAAAGTTTTAAAAGTGATGGCAAACTTGATTTTGTGGTATGTGATGATAAATGTAAAATAAGGAGTTCGTTGTCAATATCTATGGATCGGTTGGCTTGAGTCTGATACAGACTCAATTTAAGGATTCTATTGACCTATGTAATTAACTACACTAAATTGTCAAACCAACTGTCAATTTACACCGCTAGTTTAGATATTTGGAAATTCACTCAGTGGATAAACAACATATTAACCACACACTGGGTTTATTTGGTTGTTTAACAGCAAAGTTTCAAAATCAACGCGTATTGTCGGTAATGGCATTGTTTAGATAATAACACAAAATTCAGTTGACTCACAATCAAATACCTTCATTACTAGTACATTTGTCAATCTCGCCGCAGATTCCATTTCAACATTTGAAATGTTCTTGTTTGAACTTAGACCGATATCAGCTAAATAATCTGACTGCATAAACTCTTTCCAACAAATTTCATTATGAACTTAGAAAAGTCTTACCTTTTCTGTCCTCGAGTTGATATTAGAATTTTTTTCAAACAAAAAATACCAGTTCAAGCGATCCCTTTAATCCACTTTTATTAACATCTTTCGTTTTATCTCTAGACTCAAATATTTAAATGTACATATAATTTCTTCATCTCAACCATTTAAAAGTAAAGAAAGAAAATACCCAAAGTAACCGGTGTAGTCAATTATGAAGCTTAAAAATATCGTTGGTATTTTTCGTTGTAATACAGAAAGAAGGGGTTTTCAATCCTTTAAACCGCTCGAAACAACTTAAGATCCGTTCGCATTAACCAGCAAAATCTACGCGCTTAGATTTGTTTTTTTACAAACGGCTTGCCACTCCACTAACCCTGAATATTTCAGGCATTTTGTTAATATCCTAATCCTCCTTTTTTCCTCAGCTCGGACTCGGAGGGAAGTCGGCATTCACCGTTAACAGTTTCATGATTAATGACTGAAAACTCTTTGATGGCTTTTTAATTAGAGCTAAAAGGGGTGTAATACTCGGCGTACAGGCGGCCGGTCTCGGCAAGGCTGTTGCGGCCGAGGCGAGCTATATTTCATAGAGGGGAGCTCGGCTTCGAATTTGCAAGGCTAATAAATTGCGGAATACCTAGGCCTTATTGGCTCAGCGTTTAATCGTTCGGCCCGTACTGGATTATTTTTCGAAAAGTTACCATCTCGCGCTTCTTTGTTACTGTCGCGATTGGAAAGTGAAATGCTTAATGTATTCTTACCTTTGTGAGCCCGGGGTAAGAGCGTTTACTTATCGACAACACAGGAATGGAATTTCTAACTTTGCATTACAAATTTATTTCCTCCGGCCTCCTGGCTCGCCTTTCAGATTATTCCCATTCGTCAGTGAAAATGGCGATTAATATTCAATATGAACAGCCTATTTGAGTGATTGTTTCTGCTCGCCTATACAGATTGAGATCGGCTTTGAACAATGAAATATTATTAATTGGAAGAAATTGTTTGTGTTCACTTCCCGATTTCCAGAAACAAACATTTGACTCGTTGTTAAATATTAATCGTTGATTTTGTACTGTGATTAATCGAATCGGGCTTAATTGTTAATTTTGTTAAGGAACCTTTGCATTATTCTAATTCCGCTTCGTATAAACGTGACCGAAAACGTTAAGTAAAATCAATGTACCTTCCGCTATTTCCTTTATTATTCTTAGGCTAAGTATAGCTATATAACGGATATCTCAAATGAAAATGTAAATTTAAGGATATGCTTGATCTTAAGCGCAGTTCTCTCGGAAGGCTTAAACTACAGGCCAAAAACTCTTGACTCAGTTAACGTTTCAATTGAGTTTTCAAATGCAATAATATTAACTTTAGTGTATCATTGATCCCATTTGCCGTAATAACTTCATGTCAAAAAATATCACGAAGATTTCTTCCAGCAAATATCACTTCTATTTCCAATAATTTGTTATTGACACGTTGCGTCGATAGCTGTTGGCTGACAAGTACCAATAAAACTGTTAAAGATTTATAACGGTTCAACAGACTTAGTATGTACGTGTACAGTTTTCCTCTGAACGATCACAAGAAACCGATACACCTTTTATTGTTTCGTTTGATTTGCGTAATGTTTCCGAAATGTGTATCGATGCCGCTACAGGGCAATAAACGGCTTTTATCCAGCCGTTGCCGCCGGCAACGTTTCCCGAAGTCACGAATTTCTCGCGAGGGTGTCGACCGAAAATATTCCTATTACGGTTGGAGCGTTGAAAACAATGACTTGTCAGAAAGTCGGGCTAAGCAGCCACTTCAAGCAATTAGGACAAACAAAACATTTTTATGCGGCCCGGGTTCCAAGTTCGAAAGGCAATCTTACGGCGAGTCATCGAGGCTCATTTGCATAAGAAGATTCTGCACCCGCCGCCATTTTATACAAATCATCAGACTGGTATAATGTAACCGTAATATCAATTTCAAAGTTTAATGAAATAGTGACTTACTCGCAGATTCTTGTAAATGATGAATCTGATTCTGTTTAAAATTCATTTATATAATTCGCCGGATGGTAAGAATATGCTTGGATAATCTTTTGATATACCCAAGTTTGAGTCAAAATAAGATTAAGTATGACTGTACTTGAAGAGTTTTGCCCTGAAATTAATAAATGAAATAAAGTTTAAATAAAATCCACTAATAATAACCCGTTTTGTATTGTACACTTCGATCAACAACAGAAACGTACCATTAATTCCTAATTAAGCATTAGGAATTAATGGTACGTTTCTGTTTACGCTTTGCGTTTGTTAACTAAACGCGTTTGGTCAAAGCCACTTTGTCTTGTAATAGCGGATTCCTAAAATCCTGAGCACACATTTGCATTGGACGCAGATGTTCCAATGACGGTGCTCGTGATATATAACGCTTATTGGGAAACAAACTTTTAATTGCCTGCAAATCCCCTATTGCCTCGTTTGATGTATTATTGTGCCTACTTTTGGTGAAGCTCGTAAATAACAAATAATTGGGAAACGTTTAGTCAACTTTTTAGAGGATTTGTTTTTAGATTATATGTATATTGTGTAATGAGATATTCATTAATATTTAACTATAAAATATTGTTTCCTATAAAATACAATGGGACTTGATAACCCTAATGTAAAACTTGGTCATACATTTCTATTTTATTTAAAATATTTTTTAACTGTTAATACAATAACATACAAAGGTAAAACAGATAACAGCGTAAATGAAAGAATGACATTAATGGCTAAACGCTGCAATTAAATAGCCATTTACACACAAAATATAAAGTCTCTTTAGACGGCATCTGTTTAAGCAATTTGCCTAAGCTCCTGGCAAAATGTTTTCCTTTTGGTAACTCACACAAAACAATTTCTCACAGCGCCGACTCTGTCCATTTGGCATCCAGACGAGTAAGTTCAACTCCAAACAATAGTTAAGCAACAAAGAAAGTTGGTGAACTGGGTACGTATAGGTAGAATCCCGAACCACTATGTTGCCCCGACGTGGCTGTAATCTGTGTGCACTTCGTGTTAACTCTTGTCCATACAGGGATTGAAAACATACTGCGTACTCTTAGCGCTACCAACTTTGTGTATACTTTCTTGGCATCTTAATTGGTTTAGAATGTTCGACAATATTAATATAGTTGCGAATGTCAATGCAGAATTTACTTTAAAATATATCGGTTTATTTATTTTTACTTTTGGGCATTAATTTAACTATTGTAAGCTTTAGTACATTAAAACGTTCTTATATTCATCATCACCATCAGCACACACAACAAAGCATGGGGAGATTCTCATATTGATGACAAATAATAGTTATCAAGTTAAGTTTTTTAAAGATATGCTTGGTAATTTTAACAAGAATCATATAGCACAACTTTTGGAAATTATAACTAATGATAATAGTGAGTAAATCGATTTATATTACTAGGTGGTAGACTCGATACTGAGTTGCATAGGTAGGTACCTCTGTATTACCAGATATCGTCCCGTGAAATAAGAGTGTTTTGCACATTTGTGTTACCGGATGAGGGCACTGTAGCTAATAAATTGCCGGGTATACGAGACCTAACATTTGACGTCTTGGGTGTCAGGCACAGGGCTGTGATAACGGAAAATAATGACTTTCTACTCTTGTTGATTTCTATCAACACCGCTTCATTCATAGTTTAGCGTATCACTTACCACCAGGTGAGCGAGCTGACCGACCCGTTCACCAATGACCCAAAAAAAAACGTACTTAGTAGTAATTTTCGTGAGTCAATTTCCTTGAATCGTATTAGTGACGTTGAAAAATCTTGACTGTTAAGACTTATGTGAATTCAACACTCAAAGAATCCAAAGTGCAAATAAGCAAAACACTAATGTTCCCACCATTAATTTGATCGAGGTTAGTTCCTCAAACGAACTTTATCGAGTTACGTGCTTAAGCGTTTCTTTCGGTTCAGCGTAGTGGTGGGTGATATATTTGCGACCGCCGGGCGTGAAGCAAACGTACCGCCCAAGCACAGAGATATATGACGCGACCGCACCGTAACTAGGGGACGAGCACCTTCCATCACAGACGATGCGCTGACTTGCACACGTGCCCGAATTTTAAATATGGATTTAGCTGAAATAGCATATACAAGAAGCATTTCGGATTGACAGTAAACGTGATAACTTGAACACGTGTATTCGAATATTGTTGGTGTATTTTACCAACTAATTTTCTTTGCATACTAGCTATGCCTCGCGGTATTTACCCCGGTATAAGTTGTTCTACCGCAGTAAAACATAATCACAAAAGCGCGCAACTACGCGGTACAAAATTACTTTATTTTTCTAATGTTTTTCGAAAATTAAAGTAGCCTAAGTTTTCCCTTATTGCATGGAATTCGTGGCAAAATAAGTCCAGTTTAAGTCAGTCCAGCCATTGCATTGCATTACCCGGAAAAAATACACAGGCAGAAAACATTTTACAATTATTTATACATCTTCTTGTAATATTTTGGCGTATATACCGTATGCATGAAGAAAAAATGGTTATTCAATAACACAAACAGACGGAGTGTCTTTATTGAGATAATTTTATTTATATCTATACATATAAATGAAATTTAATTGACTATTAGTAAACGATTACAACTGTGACAGTTTAAACCCCAGCGCATAAATTTACGAATGCAATTGCATTTGTTATTCGTATTAAAATATGCAATTCAACTGAACGAAATTTTTATTTAATTATGCTCTGCCTTAGTAAAATAAAAACTATGCATGCCCAAGCGTTTATGAAAATTTAAAAGTTAATATATTATATTATATTACATTATGATGGTTTATGTCACTGTCTTCTTCATTTTATGTTTCTGTCCACTGCTGGACAGGCTTATCTTTAGTATCTACTTTCATTAAGCATATTTTTGATGCCTGGGAGGATAAGCAAGATGCAATTGGAGTTTTTTGCGACTTGTCTAAAGCTTTTGACTGCGTCGACCATGAAACACTTTATTAAAGTTGAGACATTACGGTGTATCATTACTGCTCATTAAGTCTTGTAGAATCTCACTTATCGGAAAGAGTTCAGAAAGTCTGTATTAATGGCATAATCTGCAAGGCGCTCTTTTGCGCATGGGAGTACCCCAGGGTTCAATTTTAGGCCCTCTATTATTTTTAATATATATAAATGACCTCCCTTACTATTGTAAAAGTATTTCGGATATAGTTCTATTTGCTGATGATACGTCATTGATTTTTAATATGAACAGACGTAAGGAGACTTTTGACGATGTAAATACAGCTCTGTCCCAAGTTATGGATTGGTTTACTGCTAACAATCTTTTACTTAATGCTAAAAAAACTAAATGTATAAAAATAAAATACAAAATTCACATTTGCCCAATGTAAGGCAGGTCGAGACCAATATAACTCTAAATAATGATCAAGTGGAGCTAGTGGACTCCACTGCCTTTCTAGGCATAATTTTAGATTCAAAGCTGCAATGGGGGCCTCACATTGAATCCCCGGCTGGTAGACTTAGCTGGGCAGCTTATGCTGTTAGAAAGATAAGGCACTTGACAGATATAAGGCACTTGTCGTAGAGTTGCACGGCTGTCGGTTTTTTACAGGCTACATTTCGGTGAGTGTGCGATGGAATTATACGCGTTAATTCCACCAGCGCCTTTTTACCATTGGGATACAAGATGGAGGCGAGCGTTCCATGCTTACGTGGTAGACATTCCACACATCCGCACAGCCCGCTATGGTGCTTCGTTCTTAATGCGCACCGCAAAGGAATGGAACTCTTTGCCTCCGTATGTGTTCCCCGATCATTACACCTGGCCGTCTTCAAGGCAAGAGTGAATAGACTGTTTCTAGGCAGGCATGATCCATCCTCGGCCGCATCATCATCTACCATCAGGTGAGACGGCGGTCAAATGTCTGCCTATAGAGGATAAAAAAAAAGAAACGGCAAGATTGGTTTACCTTAGTTATTTTCATAGTGTCATGTCGTATGATCTACTGTTGTGGGGCTCGGTTGCCGACATTAATACAATATTTGTGCTACAAAAAGAGCTATTCGTTTTATCTACAACCTTAGACCACGTGACTCTCTTAAGGAACTTTTTAAAGAAATAAATATAATGACTGTAGCATCGCAATATATTGATGAAAATTTAATTTATTTTCGTAAATACTATAACACCTTTAAGAAAAATTGTGATTCACACAATTTTAATACTAGGAATAAAAACAAACTTGCTGTTCCGGACTTGAGACTACATAAAATAGGAAGGAAAACTACATAATATAGGAAGATGTATAAAATTTTTCAACAAGGTACCGCAAAATATTGTAGAGTTGCCCTTTCATATTGTTACGAGCTGGGGGTTCCGGATAAATTATTGCCAAACACGAAGAATAACACGGTAACACACTTTATTAATTAACCAATATTAATCACACACAACACTAATTACACTTACACTCGTACTAATTAATCAATTAACGCACGCACTAAAATCCGTAATTAACACTGCACACTATAACACAACACTTTCCGCACACACACGTAATAATCACACGTTAACTCTTCACACTGTTATATCACACTCGACGATCCCTTAGATATCGCTGTATCACTCGCTTCTTCCTTGTAGTCGCAGGTATTTCGCTCTTCGTTCGCTCTTGAGTAGAACACAAGACTCCCGGCGCACCCGTCGGTCCGCCTTATATACCTGTCCGGCCGCTGAGCTTGAAGCATCGACGTCATTCTACATAGTTCGCGAATTATCTAGAACATACTACACTTTTTGCTATTTGACAATTCGCATGTCATACTCTATGGACTGTCTGTGGACTGACGTCACATATTAGCCGCCATTTTAATGACATTTTAATTACGTCAATTCGTAACAATATGTTTAAAGTTAGAATTAAACAACACCTTTTTAAAAAAGGGTACTACACTATTGACGAATATTTATGTTATAAAAATCCGTGGTCTTACACTGCGCAGCTATTTCAGTGTTTATGATATATTGTTACATTAAGGAATTGTTTTTAAAAAAGGCTACACTGTTGAGTTTTCTTGGGTGCTTTTTTCTCAACAGGCCAAACCACTGAAGCGCTTTTTTTTTCAAAGCATCAAAGTTCATATTTTTAGTTATTTTTTATTTTAATTGTTTTTTATTATATTTTTGTATATTTTTTGACGCTCATAAGTGCTTTTGTAAGCCTAATTTGAAATAAAAGGTTTTGACTTTGACTTTGACTTTCACTGTTAAGAGTGTCAGATCTTTTCTCATTTTACTTAATAATTTAAATATGATCAATTTCTTTTTAAGCAAACATAGGTAATTGCGCTTTTTGTAGAAATATCAGAACGTGAGCATAAAAACACTTTTTTGAAGTCAATTTGGCGTTATAAATTAGCTTTTATTGTGATTACACACTACATTTATTTGTTGCAATATTACAATATATGAAGTATTGTTTTGAATTAAGTATATCTTATTATTTCATATGCAGTAGCTTAAAACAAAACGACATTTCGAAATAGCTTAAATCGTTTTGGTCCTCACGTCCACATCAGTTGTGGCTGCTGGCTCTTAGCTTGCGGTTAGATCAACTCCCGTGGGACATTTCGGTCGTAATATATCTTTTACCTCTTCCTATAAACACAAGTTCCTTTATAAGTTAAGTAATATATTAACTGCAAAGTGTTAAGTAATATATTAACTGCAAAAGTTTTTACATAAGATCATTTCAAATCAACTTTCAAAACTATCACAAATAAAAAAAGTATAAATTAAAAGTTATTCTTTGGTAAACTCTTTTTTTAAGTATTTCGTCTTTTTCTTAGCTAGGGAACGTAAGCCTACTTAGCTACTTTTAATACTTTGTAAAATAAACAATAACATAAATGTCATTATGTACCATTTTTATCACTCAGATTACCTGTATGCTGCACAAATAATAAATACTTATATATTCTCCATCATCGATCAAACAGAATACAAGTATTTATTTTTGTTCAAGGCCTACTTGTAATCTAATAATCTTCTAATACGAGTAGAACCTGTCCTTTTATCAATGACAATATAACTGAGCTTGCATATTTGAATTCCATATTGAATAGAATCTGGAAGCGCATCGTTTCCCAGCCGGTCTAGGCTTGCGGTGGGTTGAAGCCCAGGGCCGTCGGCCTGTCATCGCAAACCGGCGATTAGTCAAGCTGCTAAGTGCCACTTTCCAATTGTTTTTCTCTTTGCAACCATCTGAAACTGTAATTTATGCGACTTTACAGTTCTGCTGCGGCGAAATTTGCAATCGGCGAGGATCCCAGGGCAAAACCGAAGGTTTATTTATGGGATGCGGAGTTAACTTCTGAACGAAAAGTTCTGTAGCGGTCGCCCACCTTTTTTTGTTTGTAGCTTACGGCTCTGAGGAATAAACTGTTCTGCGTGCTCATATATCTTTATGTCTAAGGGCTTTTTGCTCTCACAGCATTCAATTTGCTCACTGTAATTGGAAATTCTAATACTGCTTTCTACGGTTGGCATTAAAATATAGGTTTATGCGTTTCCTTTGAATTTCTGCCAATAGCGAGGTTATATTATCTTCCTATTCATACTAGCCCAGGTTTTACACATCCTGATAATTGAATGTAGGATAAACAAATAAATTAATTGCTAAATTTACAATTTACCTACTTCACAGATTTTTGTTTACGACAATTTAGGTTGCCTATGGTTAAAACTTAGTGTTCACCGAAAGCTATGTCATTGAGTTTTATGATACCTACATATAATTAGTAATAAATATAAACTATAGATAGATCGACATCAGTCAGAAATGTAAGAACTAACATGATCGCAAACATTTTCAAATCAATACATTGTTTACCTCACAGATTTTATAATAGAATCCCAATAAGTGTGTACCCTTAACAAGTTCACAGTAATACGCTTCAAACTCTCCGGCTTTTACCAAACAAACTCGAAAAGAGGGTACAAAATTTAAAACTGCCAAACAAATCCGTAGCATCTCTATATTGGCGTTGTTTTGTGCTGTGTTTACCTTGTGTATTGACAATCAATCGTGAAAGAGGTCCAAGTAAACAGGGCAGAGCGAGGGCATGATTGCTCTAAGGAAGCTTCACGCCGGTGTTTGTGTAATTCTCAGCTTTTGCCTTTGATTAGCTCTAGAAAAAGGTAACCGGAGAACGGGGTCATATAAATTGTGTTTGCTGTATCTCACTCTACCGTGGAATTAGTTTACATAAATACTGAGGCTCTTATTGCGTTTGCTACTCCACGGTAGTCGACGGATAAATTGAAGATTAATTTAAAGGAAACGATATTAAATGTTTATTTCAGCTTATGAAAATTCATGTTATAGTTGAAGAGTTCCGAGTTCGATGTTCATACATAAAAAACATTTTTATGCACACTGCAATTTGTACTAGTCTGGGGGATTTATGTATGTTTTTTTTTCAAGAGTAAATACAATACTATACAATACGAAATATTTGTCCGTTATTTGTTTCTCATTGATTACATTAAATGCGTAAAAACTTCAAAGTGGGGATAGAGAGTAAATGTCTGAAGATATTTATTTATAGGCTCAAAACTCAAATATTTTATTATTAGGATCAAAGTTCTCTACTCGATTTTTGGGATAAGAATAAAAGAAAATTACGTCTACTCATAAAAATACGATGCTTTTTATGAATGTATAATTATTTTGTAGAAACAAAAATGTACTTAATCTAAAAACTAAGATTATTTGTTAAATGACGTACCGATATTATGCAATGTAACTGAAGGTTGAATGAATAACAATAAACAATAAAAAGTTATGGGCCTTTATATTTAAATGAATGAAAAGCGATTATTTATAAAAAAAATATTGCTTATATATTCAGATGAGTATGCGGACCATCTGATGGTAACCTTTGTTATAGATGGTCATATTTTGGTAATATTAAATGATCTATCTGCGAACTCGTTTCACATGTATCAGGAAGTTAGCACATTAGAAGGTCTTAAATACATACATCATTTATGGAAGAGGCTAAGTGACGTCGTATTTCATCAAAAATTGATACTACAGCGGCTGGGTGCTAAATGGCAGTGTTAAACGTAAAAAGGGAGTATAAATCAAGCGTTGAAACCGTTTCTGAGGAGGGTTGAGACTAGAGAACCTTACATTGAATTTGGGATGGGCAAAAAGTAAAAACATATGTGATCTATGAGAGTACGTACCTAAATGTTCATTTTATAAAACGCTTTTATCCACCAAGTTTATTTTTTATTAGTTTGCTTCACATATTTTTGTTAACGACATTTTAGGTTTCCTATGGTTCTTTCTGCAAGTGAATTTTTGTAAAATTAAGTGTTATGTCGTCGTCATATGACTCCACCTTTTTCAATATTTTTAGTTAGTTTTGTGCACATAAAAAAACTGTTTTAAATTAGCTATTTTTATAAAATTACATCAGATTTAATTTTAAACGGTTAAAACTTACATGGACTGGTGTGGTAATTAATTCATGATAACCTTAGCAGTTCACTGCTAGATATGTCCAGCTGTAAACAAGTTCAGTTCTACGCAAATATATGCAAGATATTTTAAGGTAACCTACTAGGAACTCTTGCTACTCAACAACACATTTACTCGGTGAATAATTACTGTACTTTGTAGTGAGAATGGCAAGATAATTCAAATATAATCAAACCCCCTAATGAAATGATGTTCGGTTTAAATAATTAAACGCTACATGAAAGTCATAGTCATTATTATATTCTAAGATTGTAGCTAGGACTGGTGGCTTAACCTGCCATCATCATCTTTTTTCAGACAAACCGGTGAATCCGTCGGCAATGTCTGTTCGCTTTTTTGAAAAAATGCACAAAAGTACTTTCACTATGCAGTCCTCATATGGGGTTCGAACCCAAACAAAAATATATTTTTTATACGGGGACAGGACGAACATTGTGATATCTCTAAATTGCAAGCCGTCGCCTGCTTCATAGTTTGCAAAGTGTTTCAAATTAGACTCAACAAAATATACAAATAAATTCTTACCCTTGTACAAGATTTCCCACTGAGCTCCTTTGAATACTTTTTTGCCGGCCCACTAAATCTTGACCCGACAGCAGCTGTTTTCCTAACATCGCCCCCGTGTTTTTTCTAGCCGGCGGCATGTTTTCCAACATGTCACTTTGTGTAGACAAATCGCAATTACAATCGATCTACAATGTAGTCTGGCCCAAAATAAACTGTTCCGGATCTGTTGTTTTATCGTGATTTGCATTTGACCCCTATAATATTACATTGAAATAAATGAAAGGGCGCTTGAGTTATTCGATAGCGTAAATGCATGAAAATATGAATCGAAAACGACTTTTTATCACCCGGATGTGAGTTGTTTTTCTTAATTATTATCTTAAGTTGCTGGCAATTCACTTGGCTGACAGAACTAAATTAAAATCATTATACAGATTTTAAACCAAAACCTATAATATTCGTTGCCCAATATATCTGAGAAGGGCTAAGGTTAAAGTTTCATTACTCGATTTTTTAAAATAGAATAATCAAAATATCATTAGGTAATCTTTTAAACTGAAGTCCAGTTACAAAAATGCCCTTATTACATTACATTTTCACTAGTAGCCCTATACTTTATATTTATTTTGAAACTTTGTTCTTTTTAATTTAATTTTTTTTAAACTACAAATTCAACCTGAGATGTTTAAAATTTCAGCATATCCATGCTTAAAAAAATAGAGCCTTCACGCGCCCACGGCATTTATTTTACCACAATCATTTAGGTTCACAGCTGCATTCTCAATACGGTCATGTACACATCACATAAGGCACATTATATCGCAACTTAAAATAGTGCAGATACTATCTTAGTTACGCTCGATGTATGAAAGAGTTGAGCTCAGATCCTCCCACCTCTTGAGCAACAATTAAAACACAAGGGCTAGGACGAGGGAGGAACTACTCAGTGGAAGCAATGCTCTCTCTCCTGCGTCACACTTGAATGGTAAATACGCACTTATGTAAATTATGTGACGTCACGTTGCGTCGCTACAATTACTTCGTATTTATGTTTTCCAAAGGGTTTTGTTTGTGAATGGCAATGAGGCTGTGATAGATGTGCAAACGTGCCGCTAATGATCATGATATTATGGGCAGGCTGAAAAAGTATTAAGTATTGATCAAAGCCTTTGTTCGCGATTTTTATAGGATATTATAGGAAAAATCAAGACAAACCTATCTATTGGTCCTTTTCAATTATTTGATGCAACCGTTACTTTATCTTAAATATCAAGCATTGCATACATCGTACCTACAATATTGCGTTTTTATCCTCCATTTAAAACAATGCAACATTCTGCTTTAAATTATGCTTATGCTTTAAATTCGATACAAAAATCATAAATAAAACAATAAATTAGATTGTACCTATGTCCATTTCGATCCTTCTCATTGTGAGCAATCACTCTAATGGGTATATCTTGTTTCGGCCTATCAAGTGATAGCATTATATCGTTTATATCAATTGTCAATCAGATAGTAAGGCCAACTATCCCTGCATTGAGTATTTCGATAAGCATGATAGTGAACGTTTCAATTCGATCAGTTTATTTTAAATTGATTTTCTTGAGAAAAATTCAAACATATACAAAAAAAGTGACTTATATAGTCCTGTCTTTTAGGGTTCTGTTTCTCATTAAACAAGACACTCCGGTCATATTACATACCGGGGTAACTCGAACAAAAGTACCATATATGTACGTCGCACGCTAGAACAATGAATCCAATGTATGTTAATCGCGAGGGGTGTTGCCGCGATAGTTCTCATGACGGCCCACCGATACGGAAGGAAGC
Source organism: Leucinodes orbonalis (assembly GCA_019425675.1). Taxonomy (NCBI): domain Eukaryota; kingdom Metazoa; phylum Arthropoda; class Insecta; order Lepidoptera; family Crambidae; genus Leucinodes; species Leucinodes orbonalis. Next base: position 22,314 of record PQWD01008266.1, read on the forward strand.
CGCACTCGAGTTTTTTTCAAAATGGCCGCCTATCACACGTCAATGTGACGCGCGAAACAAGAACAACAAGATGGCTGCGTTAAAAAGGGTTAGTCAAGTGTTTCGGCGGGGTAATTGAACCCGATCATTAAAATCAAGTCTCTTGCTAACATTAATGGCGAATATATATTCCAGATGTTTTAAAGTGTTTTACAAAGTTCTACTGGAGAAGCCATTTCAAAATTGCAACCATATTTAGACCCATATTAGGTAATCAAAATTGTGTTAATTTTATTACATTAGATTTAACTCATAATCTTAAATCAAATATTCATAAGTTCGTTCCAAATTTTATAATTCAACCGAATGCTTTCAGTTTATGACATTTTCCAATGGACTTTAACCTATGGTCGAGAACGTCAAGAGCTGGCATCAAAACGGCTTTTTCTCTTAAATCAAAGTGAAGCATCTCTTATACAGCGGACAGGGCAATATGAAACAGGCCGGACTGAGAGATCCGCTCTCCAAAGGGCCCAGCCGTCTCAGATGTCGCTTAGAGCCCATTCGCGAGTCCCGGCCACACCCTCCACTCGACTCGCACATAAGCCTACGAGCGGCCCGCTTTATTTATTATGTACAGCCATTAACGCCACTGCCATCATGGCGGCGAGTTTTTCAATTTTTAATTTCCCTCTTACGCCGCGGCGACACTCAAACGCTCCCCGAATTGACACTTAAGTTTGTAACTCATCTCGGCAGTCCACTCTCTACCTACTTGCTTTAATGAGTTTCTATTTAGAACGATTTCACCTGGCATTTAAATTTAGTTTTTCATTTTAAATTCTGAGTGTCGAAAATAACTTTTTTTAAAGTTTTACAAATAACAATAAGAACTTAATGTTCCGTTTTCATTAAGGAAATATAAAGTACCTAGATTTCGACTCGATATTTATTTTAAATATGTTATCCAGTTTTACAGCGTAATTAAGATACCGTTAGTGGGTATAAAAACAGTAAAACAATTCCACAAGAGATTTTTAATCTTTCACACTTTGAAAGATAATCCATCAAATGCGTGCTTACAATCAGTATTTATACACTTTAATTGGAAGTCAACATTGTACGCCACTTCCAGTTGAATAAATGTTGTATTAAGATTATGACATTTCGATACAATAGGCATGATGACTGGGTCCTGCAATCGTAGAACTATTTTATATTATTACAAATCTGTGTTAAAAATAACGATGTGTTTACTCTCAGCTCGAAAACTCATGTTTTATGAATTTTATTAGTCTTCAAAGATGGGTGGGCAAGTCCATTTTTAAAGTACATTAATTGTCAAAAAATTGTAAACAAAAGGATAACACATATAACTTAAAGCAACTTTTGGCTGTTATACCATTTGAATAAACGCAACATTTAATATAGTTATAGTACAAAATTCACAAACTATGCACACGAATTACTGAGGCGTGACGTCATAACTAGGTAGCCATTTGCATGAAGCGTTTTTGGGAAAGTCCATTATTGTGTTTTTAGAATTGAAAAATCTCTGTGAGTTTTAATGTTAACGGAGTTATTTATACCAATGTTCCTATTATAATGCGGTCCATGGATATAATAGCAAAAAAAAATGTCATCATCCCTATTGTTACAAATCATTTTAATGAAAACATAAGCCATTTTAAGCCACACAGGCCACAGTTTTTACTAGTTTCCATGTCAGGGACTCACCCTTTGAATCAGCATTGTAATATAAACCCCGAACAATGTATTGCATACTGCTTGTAAAGATATCACTGTTGGGTTATGAATAAATGATTTATTATTATTATTATTATTATTTGACAACTTAGTTTAATAAAAGTAATACAGTAATTTCATAGAAATATACGGAAAATTTATACTAAGCGGAAGTATTAAGAACAACTATTAACTTTGTCTACAAATCAAAGATGGCCATACTGTTAAATGTCAATATAAGAACATGTTTACGTAAATACATTAGACAATTTATACTTTGAAATACTTATGACTAATATAATAATACTTCGGCGTCGAGTCGTACGATGGTAAAACGGTGACATCGGCATGATATCAAACAGGTATAGACATTATGTTACGTATATTCCCATTTATTATTGTTTCAAACTTATTGAGTAACTCGATAACGTTTGACACAGGTTTCGCGGGCTAATTCTTAGTACAAACCAGCTTTACACGCTTATTTTGTTTTGTTCACGCGTAAGCAAACGCAATGTTATTGGACATTTGTCGTTCAAATCGGACTAGTAAGGCTTCATCCCCTCTACTAACTAAATACGTACCCAAAAGTTCGTACGGCTTCTAAGGCCTTCTCAAAATGGCGACTGCTTTTTAATCTGGTAGCTTGCTCTACTAATTACATTTCAAGTAAAGACCCTCGCAAATAAATAGTTTGAAAACAAACGGCCAAGTTTGTACAGAAAATCGGAGGGTCAACTAGAACGCAGCTAGTGGGGACCTCGATAGCAGTCCAAGCCCATAACGGGTATACAGTTAAACCCCGCAGGGGGCGAAGTGCCCATCATACTGACCTGAACGGCCCAAGACACAACTTTCCACTGCTGATTCTCCAAATTTATTTCATTAAATTTAATTCTAAACTCTCAAGGGCGGCCGGCTGGGAATTCGGTCAGAGGCAAACGAGTTAAAGTTCACGAGTACCTCACCAAATTAATCTTAAGGGAGTTTCAATGTTATCCTGTTCTACGGACTTGGAGTGCGCTAAGTCTGTCCGACGTTATAAATTAACAAACCCTCGTCGGTAATTAAGCGGAGGTGTGCTTCACATCGAGTTTAACGAACAAAAATTCAATTAACCCAAATTGTGTTAGAGCAATTTTTCAACACAGTCTATTTACATATCTCGTAAATTCAAATCTGTCGGGGCCATCTCTCTAGCATTTATCAAGGGGCATTTATGGAAAATTAATATTTATTGAGAGATTGTATTATTAAATTTAATGAAGTCCACGCTTTTAAAAGTTAATTAATCTCTTTAAAAATTGTCTTTGATGTAGCACCAAAGGTGACACGAAGCTGTTTAGGACTGATTAAATTTTCATGGAATTTAAGGCTTGCTATGTTTATATTTCTGCAAGATAATATTGTTAACTAATATTGATTTTATTTTTCTTCCAGGTAAGTTGAAGCTCAATCTCGAGCATATATTTCAGTGAATTGCCGTAAGTAATAAACATAACAGCTATTTTTTGTTTTAAAATTAAATATACACTAGTGCTAAATAAATATTCTTTAAATCACCTTGGATTTGTTTTGTTTTAACTTTACTGCAAAGAACTCATCTTCTAGTATTTTTACTATTATCGTCAGTTTATATTCATAAACATGTATGCAAATACAAAATAATATTCACGATCAAAAACTTGATGCCACGGACTGCCCATAGACATACCTACTGATAATTGTTTGTGATTCGTGTGGTCAAAATACATCACCAACACGTGAGCAATAACTGCTTTGACTGGAGGTTGCAAAATGCTTGACTGGATTTATATACTGGGCACTTGTGAGATTGCTCGAACCCAAAAGACAGAAGTTGTATCTTATGGTATCTTTATCTTACTTTTTGAATCTATTATGAAACAGTAACGATGCCCGTGCAGACTATTTTTTATAAGAGGGGAATATTGCGCCGAGCAACATAAACAAAACACTGCACAACAAACTACGCGCAGTCGCCCTCGGAAATCTCTCCAAACACATATCTGTTTTAGCGGCCAGAGTCAGGCATTTCTGTCAAATTAAGTCAAGTTGAAACTTTATAATTAACACAGTTAAATATCCATTAAAATTCGTCAAATGAGTCGCCTCTTCATTTGCATATTTAGCAACATCGGTCGAGTTTCGGACGAACTAATGCTGTTGGTTAATTCCTAGGAGTCCCAAGGCGATCGTACGTGCATTGCCTTTAGTCGCGATGAGGAATTAAATGTTGATTAATAACGTGCGTTCAGGGCTCGAAGGATTGGGGAAGCCATTCAGGTGTTCAGTTTAGAGCCACTTTGCAACTACAAACTAGTTAGCAGTTAGCCGTCTCTCGGCTCGCACCTGAGCCGTACAGTGCTTTTAACTCGTAAACCCGCGTATATTATGTATATGGATTTTAGTTTAATTACTCATTCAATTTGCAAAACAAACGGGAAAAGGAAGTAGGTTAACGTACGAGGAAATATGTGAAAATATAAAACTGCATTGACTTATGGGTTTACGGTCTTTGGAATTAAAGTTATGAATGAGCATAATGTATAAAATTCAGTAATAATAATGCACTCAGTGGGGAAAATCCGGGTATTCCACACTATGAGATAATTATTTTCCTTAGATGTTTGGCTCTCTAGTTTTATTTCAACTAATTTAATCGTGATGCTTGACTCTGTGCGGCGTATGGATTAACTGCACACATTTTTAAACAAGCTTAATGCCTTCTATAGATCGCTGTTGAAAAGCATCAATAAAAGTAATATAAAAATAAAAGTCAAAAGTTCTATCAAGAGATCAGTGGCGAGCTATAAACAAGGTGTAATATAATATAATGCACAGAATAATTTAGAAAAGTATTTTGTAGATAAATACGAAACAAAAACATATCTCAGCGTCATCTAGCTCCAAGTTAAGTGTGAAACTTTTATTAAGGGTAATAAATATCAGATAAATATATTATTTTTTAAATACATACATATTATTCATAGAAACACCCAGACCAATACAAATAGACATGTTCATGCACACGAATGTTTGTTGCTACCCGGGGTTCGAACCCTTACGGTTCGAATCATTACACCAAATGAGACCTCAAAATACTTTGAATAGAGCAAAAATATTCGTTTTGAGAAAATATTTAACCCGTCATCTCAACTAGTAATTGTTAGAGTTCAAAATAAAATGAAGTTATTTGCGCTCATATCCTGATCAATTTATTAATCCAATTCGACAATGTTACAAGCTTCAATGCATTGCAAGAAAGCACAACTGGCGTTAAGTATTATAACAGGATAGCAATTTCGCAGATAATTTGCCCGTACAACAAATGCCAATCGCTGCGGCCGCTAGGGACCGCCACTGTCAATCAGTCCACCACTCCACATCAGATCGAATAAAATATTTACAAAACTAATCCAGAGCACCCGCAAATCCATTATAGACAGGCCTTTTATAAAAGTTCGCCCTATCATATTGCCGGCCCACGAGGGCTTACTGTCTAACTCGGGTAGCATTTTTGACGGTTAATTTTACAAATAAACGTTTGTGTACTACCTCGTTAACTCTTGATTTTATTAATCACAACATCAAACATTTTGCAAACGGTTATCAATGTTTTAGCATGAAATTCATATCTAATGCGCTATTATATCTTTCGTATTTCGATTCTTAATAATATAAAGCGATAGTTAAATTGTTTGATGACTTGGGCTAGAAACGAAACAGATATTCCATTTCGGCCTTGTAGTTATGTGATCTCTTTTTTGTAAACTACATTATTCTTCTGAGATACCATAACAAGAGTCTTCAGGAATATATTACTTTATGATTCATCTATTTCTTCAGTTAGCTATATTCCTTGGTCAAACAGGTACTATATTAATTGTGATTCGTTAAAATACGTCATCTTGTGGCCCATAGATACTACTCGTATGTACGAGTATACAGTAATTCCACTGCCTGTCCCGTTCTTAGCTAGAACACAGATATGAAAGTCCTTCCTTAAAAAGGCTTTTTTAATAGAGTCCATTAGCAAAAGAATTGTTTTTCTTCATCAGTCATGATTAATAAACGGTCATAGAACGTCGTGCAGGACATGTTGGGCGGTAACCTATAATCTTAACTTATTGATAGTCTGTGTCTAGACACGTTAGGCACCGTCTAGTTTTCCAGTATTTGCTGTCACGAATACATCAATTATTCAATCGTTAGCTGCAATTGTACGTGTGGGTACGTTGCACCGTAAGCCTGCTTTCAATGATCGACGATTTTCATTTTTAACTAAAATGAAAAACCTTCGGTATATCACGTCATGTGGATAAGTGGAATCGTATTTCAAATGTCTGTTAGCATTAGAATGTTGGCTTAGTAATGTCGGTTTGTTTGGTCAGTGTGGCATTACCGACTGCACTTCTTACCTTTTGATTGATGAATACACGCAAGTATCAAATCATAACAATCAAGCTAAATATTTTCTATATTAATGCATTTTGATAAAAAATAATTTTAGGCAATCATGCCTTTTGCAGATCTTTGATCATTCAGTCATTGTGCAAAGCGATGTAGCGATGTATTGCAAACATTTAGGCACATAATTGTTATTAGATTGTAAAAATTATAAATTAATAAAATTAAATAAGAAACATGTCTACATGCATCTCTCCCTAGAACGAAACATGTTAGTATGACTTATGGGCTAATATAATCTAGTTCATTTTTCTGCATATTTAAATCAGAATAAGCCAAAATAAAACAATATGGGATCTATGGCTTAGCCGGAAGAATGCCCGGTGGAATATCACGCAACTATCATAATCGTCCCTTCATGCTTTGCAAGGCATGTTAAGCTAACTGCTTGCTTCTATGAATGGGTACTAACAAAATGTTGATAATTGTTAACACCTACCAATGCGATTTGTACCTGAGTGATGTACCTGAGTGAATGGCCCTATGACCTCATTCAAATTCAAATGTTTTATTTGCAACTAAGTGTAGAAAGGTTCTTCATTGCCAACCTTAATGGTACAGCCTGTGCCATAGACTGGTTGGTGGCTGGTGGATTTATTGATTGAACCAAAATAGCACAGACCATTTTTAATTTAATCTGATAGTCATCGCCTAGCTTATGCTAATACGTTTCTTAACTCTGCTCAACTCTGTACATTTTTAAGTACTTCCAAGAAGGATCTTATCGTTAATTTGAGACGGTGTATCATTTATTTGACTGATTCTATTAAAGGATCAAATTTCGCATGAAATCATTTTAATATAAAACGTAACGGAATGTGCCCGGAAATTTATATTCCTTACCTCAAACAAATCGTCTCCACAAAAATTATACGCAAGACCAGCTTGAGAATACTAAAAACAATATGTCAAGCGATCTATCCCCTAGTGCCATCATTGATCATTGTCAAAAAGTAATTGATGTTTGACAAAGCGACGTCACCGCAAAAGTTAAGTAAGTCGAGAAGCTTTTAAGAATAATTAATGTGCGGACTACTCTCGAGTTGAAGAAGAAAATTTTAATTTGTCATCGATAATAACCGAGAACGATTTTCAAATTGATGCCCCGTGGATCATTATCTTATTTAACCCAACCGACATTTTAAATTAAATAATGGTGGTCACAGATTTTGATATCTTTTTAAATGTATTATTACGTAATTAAATGGGTAGCTATAAATCTCCAACCTGAATATGACATTTGACGACTGGTTTGCTGCCAAAATTTGGTTTGGAGAAGTCGGCTACTACGCTGAAGGTCCCAGGTTAAATTCTCATTCAATAATTCATATAATATGTTTATCCGTTGTTGATTTCCATTGATAATTCCGTGGCAGCCTTCAACTAAGGCAACACTACAGTCATGTATTTATAGATATAAGTTCATAATTGTATGTTGTTCGTTTTGTTGGCTGTCCTAAATAAATAAATAAATTTGTTTACTTGGTTAAGGTGGCGCTATTATATACAGTCAAGGGTCTATTTTTTATGTAACTCAATCCTGAACCAAATGCTTATAATAATTGTGAATAAGGTACAAAGTATGAATATAAGACTTTTTCAACATTGCTGTAGTGTAAAATTGAAAAAATAATCGTTTATTTATTTAGTAGTTACATGGCACTCCATAAAGCCGTAAGTATATTCATCACGTGACACCCTGCAAGGGCACTGCAAAAAGAAAGCGACGTAGATAGAAAATTTATTTATAATAGAGATTTTATCTATTTATTTATCTATTTATACTATTGAAAATTAGTTTAACCCATTTTAACGATCCATTACTCCTTATCGTCAAAACTCGTTTAAAGTCTAGTATGTTTTTTGGACGAGATCTTTGATGTTTTTGTAACACTTTATGATTTATTTATATTGAATTTTGTTTGGTATTATTGAATATTGTTATTAATCGATATAGTCATCCAATATGTGCCTGACCTATTGTAGAGATTTACCCTGCGAAAAAAAGAATTTATTTTTATGATCTTTTATTTTAGTATTGGCCGAGCAGAGGTTGTTTTTCAGCATAGTTACAGATTATTCTTTAAATTCTCGTTTTAAATATTAACGAACTCTTACCTTACATGTAAAATGTATTTTCCACGTAAAATTGTGTCACCTATCGCGGGTGCTTGGCATCCGGAATCACTTCTCTTCGTGAAATATTACGTCTCCAACGCCTTAGAATTTCTTCCCAGGCATGCGGGCTTCATCAAGCTTCCTTCTTCACTAACAAAATATAAAAATACCTTACATAATCTCGAAATAAAATGTACATGTAAGCTAATGGTGTCGCCCTTGACTTATACACTAAAGTCAAGAGTCAGCTTTGCGACAAAACAAAATCATATTTTTTTTATGCTTATAATCAGAATCTCTCTTACATAGCGATTAGTAAGCAGCTAAAGCTTGATTTCATAGTTATAATTCAGTCATTTTAAATTAACTAAGTATACAAGTTCACCTATATCTTTATTCGGATATTTATTATTACATTTATTACTAGGTGGTAGACTTGATCGACATTGAGTCATCTAGGTAGGTACCACCCCAGAGCCAGATAACGTTCCGTGAAATAGATGTGTTATGCACTTTTGTGTTTCATGATAAGGGCACTTTAGCTAGTGAAATTACCGGGTATATGAGACCTAACATCCGACATATCGGGTGACGGGTGCAAGGCGGTATTGGTGAGGAATTTAAGTAATTTTATACAGTAACTGTTTTTCTTCAATACCTACTTCTCTGTCATTTTCAGGCGTGTCTTCCCATCAAGTGAGCGAACTGAACGTCCCGATCTCTTTATAACAGAAAGAAAAGAAACAGACAGATCTTTAAATAGATAATTGATAAGTACTAATTTCCTAAAAATATTTATAACATTACCAGCTGTAAATTTACCGTTGACAGTATTCTTATGTCCAAATGTCTTACATCCATAAAAGTTTGGAAGAAAATTTTCTCTTTCATTACCATCAGAAGCTTCCTCTCTTATCATCGAATGACATTTTGATAAACCTCCCTTTGAATATTATGTCAGATAGAAGCCGACCCTCGCAACTTTGGGTTTATTTCTTTCTTTGTTTGTCTGTAAAACATTGCCATCTAAGTCTTAACTTTGGGGAGGGGAATGTCTAATTGTTTACATACTAAATATCTTTCGGTATTAAATTTAAAGTATCATTCGTATAAATTATTCGTTTACATTTACGACAAAATTTCTAGTTTTAGTTTATATGAAAGTTAGTATCGAGTGGTACGTCAGATTAGAATACTACTTTTATCGCAGATGCCGTAAGGGGTGTCCTACGAATGTCACATTGAGAAGAGAATGGATAGCAGCGAAGTCGAATTTAATATAATGTTTTACTATAAATGCTGCTTATTTACAAGGCGGTAGACTCGGTACTAAGTCATCTAGGTAGGTACCACCGTAGCCAGATATCATCCTCAGAAATAGACAGAAGACTTTCTAACAGAAGTTATCTTCCTGAAATATCTATTTCAACAAATCTTCCCTCTTACATCCATTAAACACTTAATTAAATTCTCCCAACTTGGTAATCCTTTTACTATTCAGCCGTAATTACGTTCATTTCATCTGACTTATCAGTGCGTATCTCACGGAGTGGGGTACTGAAAGGTGCTACTTTAAAGGGCCACTTTCAATTTCTCCGCGGTCCCCCGAAATCCTTAGTAAATCCCGAAAATCCTGCCCTAATCTTAAAGTTCGGAGCAAATGTCGTGCTATCAGCTCTTCTCAGAGTAAATAACGAGTTGAAAAATGACAGTAATAACTATCGGGGATAATGAGTGGGGAGGGAATGCCCTGAGGAATACATGGGGTGCCCTACACGCCAAATGTTGCTTTGCGACCGGGCAGCGCGCACTGCCGGGAGGTAGACAAACAACGAACCCGCTCACCATTGGATTTCAATTTGGAAAACGTGGATTTGGCATTTGAAGTAGTTTGAATAATTTGGAAGAGATCGCTCCAAGCGATAAGGCCGCCTGAATTGCATTATTTCCCTTCATTTTTTTGTTAAATATGTATCTTTTTTTGGTGTGCAATAAAGAATCATATCTATCTATTTATTTTTTATATGCGCTTACGGTTGGAACGTCATTTGCAGAGCTTAGTGAGCTTTAGTTAGTTCGTAAAACTTTTCTTTCTTACAATTTCATAATATAATGTGTGATACTCTATAAAGCAACAAACTGATCATGAAATCTGTGAAAGATAAACCCCCCTTATCTTGCCGCTTCATTTCCTACCAACAACGTCTCACGTACCATCATAGATACATTTGGGGTTGAAGGGAAATAAAATACTGATACACTCTTTGTATTGAAGCAAAGCGCTGATGAGTACTTAGATATTTATTTAAGGTTGTGTGCTAGAATGACTCTATTTTTTAATAAACGTTATTATAATATAATACAGAAACAGTAAAATACTTTTCTTTCATTAACAATGTGTTTAAAGCAGTTATAGAATTCACTAAAATAAATACATTTAAGAAGATATCAACAATATATTTCATGACAATCCCACGATAGAATATACTAAAATTATATCGCTATTTCGAAAAATAAATATATAATCCAAGACACTGTCACTTCGAATATTGCATATAGTATGTGGGCAATTCATATATATATATATATATATGATTGATATTATTTTGATTTGATGTGATGAAATCTCAGCCTAAATTTGATATTGATTTTATTTCATAAATTTACATGACAGTTGCAACCCCACAACATTCATTCAAAGTTTAACATATGACCAGGTCATGACTATGCATAATATTGGAGGTAATGACGTCACAATTTTGATAAAATTTCACTAACCCCAAGCGATAAGCTCGTTATCCTTTCAAAATGCACAGACTAATATGCATTTGATCTTTCGTCGTATTTTGTTTTTTGAAAGCATTCTTTCATGACAAGCCAGTAGTAAGTGAATACAGTCACGCAATGTGTACACATAGTGTGGGGTGCTTAAACAGATACCATCCATCGAAGTTTGTATCGTTCAATCAGAATGTCAGTGTTGGATTCAAAAACTAAAAATGTAAAGTGGCACAGGGCTCGTTTGAGGCCACTCGTCAGATGATTCTAAACCCTATTCCAGAAGCAAGAAGAGCAATTTTCACGTAAGATTTGCTAGTGTTTTTTAAACTGTCTTGCTCAGGGGAAAAACGAGCGGGGATTTATCAAACTCCCGTGTTCTTTCCATTAGCAACATCTCAGATTGTCGGAGTTGTATGGTGCGTGTTGTCGGGTAATGACGTAATATACGCGAGAAAATGTAATGACACCTTTGATAGCTTCTCCGCTTACAACGACAAAAGTCACCATGACGACACGTTGGTGACACATTGTTCTTTAGATGAGGATATTTTTACAGAAATTTAATACCCAGCCGGGATTCAAACGGGTAAACAAATTTAGGGGCTATCTAATGGGTAGATGATGCCGCTTTTCAAAATATATTAATTTGGCCGCTCGTAATGAATTTTTCGGACGAGTAAATAGGAAGATTGGAGTTTGGTGACTTTACTGACAATATAATATTTCGTCAAAGCGATAGGCTATGAAGTTAATATTACTAGGTGGTAGACTCAGTACTGAGTCGTCTAGGTCCGTCCACTGCAGTGCCAGATATCGTCCCGAAACAGAAGTATTTTGCACTTTTATGTTTCAGGATGAGGGCACTGTAGCTATTAAAATTACCGGCACTAATCTGTTATCACGGATAATGCAGTATTGCTTTGATGAAGAATAATAATTGTCTATCAGTTGTTGGTCTCCATCAATGCCGTTCTGTCATGGTGTCACTTGCCATCGGGTGAGCGTCTTAACCGCCCTGTACACTTTTTTATAAAAAAATATCCCTTTAGTAAAGTGTGACCTACAGCTAGATCATCATAGAGTATGTTAGAAATTATTCAAAATTATTCAAAAAAGTTTGCGCAGTAGCTAAAGCTAATTATTTTAAAAATAAAATAATCAATGCTACTAATAAAAGTAAAGTTTCGTGGAATATCATCAATAAGGAGACTTGTAAAAATAAAACACAAGATAACAAGATCTCACTGAATATTGATGGCAGGAGTCTTGATACTGACTCTCAGGTGGCAGATGCATTTGAAAAGTTCTTTACTAATATTGCTGTCACTGTAACTATTAAATTAAATTCAAATCCTCATCTTGCTGTTTCTCTCCTCAAGTCACATGTTGATGAGTGCAAAACGTCTTTTAGATTTACACATGTAAATGCAGGGATAATCATTAGAACTTTTAAAGAGTTAAATATTAAAAAAACAGAGGATTTATGGGGACTCTCTACAGAAATACTTAAAAATTATATGTATTGCTCCTCACTTAGCTGTTATTTTTAATCAGTGTGTTGACCAGGGAAATTTTTCTAAATTTGATGAAATTAAGTAAAATCATACCTTTATTCAAATCTGGAGAAAAGAGTGACCCGTCTCACTACAGACCTATCTCTATTCTCCAGCTCTAAGTAAGATATTTGAAAAAATTATATTTAACCAATTATTGTCTCATTTCAACGTGAACAAATTATTACATAGCAATCAATTTGGATTTACTAAAGGCAGATCCACTACTGATGCAGGAGTGGCACTAATGAAACATATTTTTGAGGCGTGGGAAAATAAGCAAGATGCTATAGGAATATTCTGCGATCTATCGAAGGCATTCGATTGCGTTAACCATAATACTCTCCTCATGAAGTTGAAGCATTACGGTGTCGATAAGGACGCTCTTAATTTAATACAATCATATTTAACGAATAGAGTCCAAAACGTACATGTCGGAGAAACAAGTTCCAGCGGAGCCCTTTTATTGATGGGCGTTCCCCAGGGCTCAATATTGGGACCTTTATTATTTTTAATTTATATAAATGATCTACCTTTATACTCAAAACCTATGTGAAACTGTATTATTTGCTGATGATACATCTCTTATATTTAACGTGGATAGACAAAAAGAAACTTTTGACGATGTAAATACTACACTTTCTCAGGTATTACATTGGTTTACGACCAATAATTTACTTCTTAACTCTAAGAAAACCAAATGTATTAAGTTCACAATGCCTAATGTAAGGCAGGTAGATACTTTCATCACTTTGGATGAAGGACCCATGGAAGTAATAAATTCAACCGTTTTCCTGGGTATAAAATTAGACGCAAAATTGCAGTGGGGTCCCCATATTGCGGCTTTGGCAGGAAGGCTTAGTTCCGCTGCATATGCTGTAAGGAAGATAAGAAGTCTCACTGATATTGAGACTGCAAGACTTGTGTATTTTAGCTATTTTCACAGCGTGATGTCTTATGGTCTACTTTTGTGGGGTCTGCTGCTGATCTACAAACAATTTTTGTATTGCAGAAAAGATCCATCCGTGCCATATATGGCCTTAAATCACGTGACTCACTAAGGGAATTATTTAAACAAATAAATATTTTAACATTACCGTCTCAGTACATTCTAGACTGCGTCATCTATGTACACAAAAATTACATGTATTTTCAAAAAGTCAGATAATCATAGTTTGAACACTAGGAACAAACACAAACTTGCCGTTCCAAATCTTAGATTGCATAAGGTTGGGAACTCATTTGTGGGATTAAGCATTAAAATATTTAATAAGCTACCACAAAATGTAATTGATTTACCCCTGCATAAGTTTAAGTCTCATGTAAAGTCTATTTTAATAAAAAAAGCTTACTATAGTGTTGAAGATTATATAAATGATAAAAACTCATGGACATGTTGATTTCCACGCCTGCACTACTTTTGTTTTTTTTTTGTTGTCATCTATTTAAATTTATATAATACTTAACTGCTTAATAGTACTTTTGTAGATTATTATATTTTTACCAATACATAATACGATAAAAATTGAAAATATAATTTGCTTTATATAATTATTTTGATTACAAATGAATCTGTATTCAACACAATTTTTTTTGAAAAGAGTAACTACTGAGTTTCTTGCTGGTTTCTTCTCAGTGGAAAACTACCTCCCGAACCAGTGGTAGCTTCATTTGACATTCATAAGTGTTCTTTAAGGACCTAAACTGAATAAACACTTTTCATTTTCATTTTCAGCTTGATTCCTTTTATGTCCAGGATAAATCTTGTGCCTGTTCCTGCATAAAATCAAATATCAATTTGAAGATCCCTGGATCTCTGGATTACCTGTAAGATTAGAATTTATGTTTAGACTACCTACATACGTATAGACATATATAATAGCTATAATCAGAAATCAGATTGATGCAATATAAACGTAAAAAAATTGAGATAGATAGTTCCACCATACATTATATAACCTATATTAAGTCCCTTTACTTAACATTTTATTACTTAAAGTAAACTATGCGTGAAATTTTTATCTTATAATAATTTTGGTGGTCTAGCTTTCTACTACATATCAGTTGTGAAACTCATCAGTGCTATTAATGAATGTAACATGTTCATACAAATTCAAAGCATCTTAACTCTGTCGGGTACTTTAAAGTAATTTATCTAAACATTTTGACATCTACAAAGAAACACTAAAGCCAAAAAAGCTAAACATGGTATTATCACAAAATAAACTCAGTGTTTGTTCAGTGCAATTTTTAATTCCATACAAATCCATTTCATTTTCGAGGACAAAACAAGTTTGTAGAGGCACGAAAAACCCAATTAAAATTGTTTGCGAATGGCTGGGTAAATCCCAGCAAAAATTGTTACAACGCAAATAAGGAGTAGGTAAGCTTCTTCTCAATTTAGGATCATAATAAGATATTCATAAAGATGTTCCGACGGACTACAAAAGATTGCGGAGCGACAAGCTTGCTCCTCTAAAATGTTAAATTCCGAACATTGCGCCTGGACATTGTATTATGCTAGCCTGTTGTAGCTCAGTAACTTCATACTTATCTTTTAATATACTATAAATACATATATTGATTTATTATATCATAGATCCACATGCTCTATTCCTGTTTTTTTTTTTTAAAAGGACTATAATTTGTGCTTTTGATTAAATGAAACTGACAGCTTGACCGGGCAAGTGGCGAACAAGGGTGACTTTTAGCTATATTCCAAAACAACTGATATTTTACCTTGTTACATTTTGTATCGCGACATTTTGAATAAAGATCTACTTTCGGGACAAGCCTGCATTACTTCAATAGGTCATCCTTCTACATGGCAAACGATGTTTTGGTGTTGAACCGTGTTACGTGGGACGTAGGTCATTGTCCAAATTGTCTCTATCATCGAAAGAACCCCGGTCCAGCAATCGACTGTACAATTACTATGACGATGATCATCACTACTATGATTAATATCGTCCCGGTTCGCCTAGAAAACTATCCTCGTTAGTTATTTGAAATCTTTAAAAAATTCTATAATAATTTTAAGAATGCTTCAAAATTATGTCCTTTTAACCCTATAAAAATGTTTATCTTCCAATCAGATTTCTAACACTTCTTGAAATGCTAGAAAAATAATCTTTGAATCATTTCAGAAATGTGTATTTTGTTTACTTATAATTATGGTTCGATTGTCAACGTAAATGGTTTACGAATCCGTTCAAGACAAATATGAACTCGTACATGCGTAGCTTACATCTGTTTTTAACATATAGATTAAGGAAACGAGACATGTTTTTTACATCTCTTAAAGAGCTATGAGGGTAAATATTATAATAAAACGTGCCATGCTAATATATCACGAGTCCTTTTCCACTGACGGAATTCGGATGCGCTTCCAGAACATTTGGGCGCATTAAACGACGTCTACCCCGGCTCTTCGTTTCTTCCATTTTATTCCCTTCGTGCTTATTACAAGACACTTGACGCTTTATTGTATAAATACACATGTATAATTTAATCGGTATGTGTACGTTCTCACAAAATGCTGGCAACATTTGAAAATTTTCATGTTGGACTCATCTCGTATTATCTGCGTTAAGGAAAAATATGGGATATTATGTGCTTAAGGAGTCTGCCTTTTACTTTTTGAATTTCAATTTCATTTATTTTATTTTTCTCCGTAAACGAGCTCTGGCGTTCTCTTTTTCTCACGATTGTCCTCTGTTCATCGTACACGAACGTTTCGCTGTAGGAATTTGTTTCGATTTTCACGGATGGATAGTGTTTATATCAAGCAGTTACACTAAATGAAATTGAATTTTGTTTCCGGGAAAGTAAGTTTATAAATGGTTTTATTTTATTAACTGTTCTAAGCTTAAAGAACTGAGTGAGTTCCAAAATACACAAACTTGCCTTAGGAGATTGCCTTTATCAGGAGGTCTTTTGGATTCAACATAGCTGTATAATCTAATTCTTGAAAAAATCTGACGGATACTTCACAGTTTAAAGAGTACTCTGAATCTTTAGTAACTTTATTTAATTGTCAAACCCGAGAAAGGCACTTATTTATTACCTAGTTGGGCTTATATTTAATACATATATTTCATAATTTAAAGCCATGTCTAATCCCATGTCGTACCTATATCGATATCACTTGGGAGTTCTGTCCTCGAAGTTATTGACGAATATGTGTACCTGGGACCGGTAGTCAAAATGTGATAGGTCCAACTTCAAAAAGGAGGTTTCTCGTCGAATAAGGATGGGCAGCGTTCGGAAAGTTAAGGCAGATCTTTTCATCTACAATACCTCAGTGTTTCAAGACGAAGGTTTTTTGACCAGGGTTTGTTGCCAGTTATACGGAAGCGAAATGTGGTCACTCACTAAGGGCCTCTTGAATAGGCTCAAGGTTGCTTAGCGTGCTAGGTAAAGGACCATCTTAGGTATTTGTCTACACGATAAATCCGAAACGAGGATATCCGCAAGAGAACTAGGGTGACCAACAGAGCCCACAGGATCAGAAAGTTGAAGTGGCAGTAGGCAGGGTACATAATGCGTAGAACCGATAGCCGATTGTGCGGCAAGGTTCTCGAGTGGCGTTCACGAAAAAAAACGAAGCGTAGGCCGACCCCTTACCAGATGGACGGATGGTTAAGGTGAGGGTAGCAGATGGATGTCAAGTTTGCTAGAGATCAGCCCCAGTGGAAATCATCAGGGGAGGCCTTTATTCAGCAGTGGACATATAAGACTGTAATGATGATTATATTTTTTTTACTTCGGCTTGTTTCACAAAATCATATTTTAGCCATGAGAGGCAGCCATTGTATACGATAAGGTAAATCAATTAATAATTGTAGCTAATTAAACAACTGTGCAGAATTAAGTGAAAGCTATGAAAACAATTAGATTAATATCCCACAGTTCCTAATGCTACCATAGGCCTATACTTATCAAAATTAAGCTACAAGTAAACGAGGCGTTACCAAATATACGACTGTAGACTGAATATAAATAAAATTATAATTTAAACAACAAAAGCAATAACTTGTCATAGTAATTAGGTGCACCTCGATATCGTGTATACAAAGAATACGCGTACAACAATCTCGGAGATATCGGGGAGGCTCAGTCCCGCGCGGAATACTTTAACTTTTCAATTGTAACTTTTGATGGGTTTTCGAACGAAATAATAATCGTTGTATCGTTGCGATGGGGTGAGAACGAGCACTGGCACAAAAGTACGGCAATTTTTATGCGGAAAATTGAGTTATGCAGTTGCTGTATTATTCACCCTTAAATCGATGCATTCTTGTTTAACACATTTCAAATGTAGCAATCAATAGTCAATAGCATTATGACTCTTTGTTGAAACATACTTTTATGGGAATGATCCTACATATATGGTTATTTTATTGAAGTAGTCATGTACCGTCTTTATGTACATACATTATAATGATCATATTCAATACTAAGCGTAAATTAAAGGATTGCATAACCTAAGGAAAACTATAAGATACCTAAATCACACATAAGTCTCCTGGCATAGCAGAAATGTAGGTATTTTTCCTATATTCCTAGCTGAATTCAGTCTATCAGTATATAAGGCAATGAAATAACTTGATACTGTCACTTAGCATTTTTCCGTCACAATTTATTAAATTCACAATGGTTTCTCTTTAGTGTATCATAGGCCCTTTAGTTGCCAATCACCAGTTGACTTGTCTGTTGACTTTTAACATGAAACGCCTTTGGTATCGTTACGGTAAAGGTACTATAAAATGTATTTCCTCGTGAATAAAATATTTTAAATAGGCAATGCAGCGTAATAGGGCCACGTATGCCGATGAATGGTAATATATACTACGTTGGGTCGATCCGGTCGGCCATCCATTCCGTCGTAGACAACCCGGTAACATTCAATTCTCACGCGCACATTTCATGGTAGATAAAACTCATGAATCAGTAGTCCATACGTGAAAGCGAAAGGAGGTGAGTTAGTTTCCTTAAAAAATCCACTCCGGGCTGACACAAGACGCAAGTCGAATTTCCTGCGCGATATGAATCTTCCCTACTCGCTTTAAGGTGATGTATTTTCCTATTTCTACCCTCGGTTACTGCACTGTTTCTTGGGAACGTCACCCACCTATTCCATAGCGGCCCCTTCGTTAAATTGATTTTCAATTTGTTTGAAATGTGGTCCGCGATGCAGCGGGCAATAAGGAGGCGGAATAGCGGAAAATTATTTGACTGAACTGGGTTTTGATGAGATTTGAACTGGATTAGTTTTGGGGCGGACGGCTACATATAGTGGCTATTTGTCGGCAGATATCAGTCTTAAGAAATCTGTTAATATAACTTGCAAAATCATCTGATATGTACTCATTTTATGTGTTACAAATACTGAAAAGTCTAATAAATACAAATAAACATGAACAGTTTGTGAGGTATTTGTAGAATTATTGCTAAGATAGAATCACTGTGCTTTTTTTTACATCCACTGACATTTACACAACGTCATCTATCCCCAAACTAAGCATTAGCCTGTAACATGGATACAATTTTTTTTTTTTATCGTACTGGATGCAAACGAGCATAGGGTTCACCTGATGGTAAGTGACAACGCCGCCCATGAACATTTGAAAACTACTAAAAAACGGATAAATATATTTATTTCCTTTTTTTTGTAAATACATACATACACAAATGTTGGTACAGCCCGGGGATTGAACCCAGAACCCTTGGTGTAACCGCTGACGTCACAACTATTACACCAGATAGATCGTCAAAAACAAATTAATGTCCTGCTTGGCCCACACTTTTATGGCTATGAAGATTGTGCTATAACCATGCCAATTTGAATTGATAGGCGTTATACACTCCTAACTTAAGTAGTAAGGACCAATGGTTTAACGTGGCTACTGCAGCACAGATATTTATTGGTAAATCCAACGACCCCTAATGTGATATCAGATATAGTATGCGATAAATAATGTTTTTAATCAAAAGTGTACGTCTATAAAGACAACGTAATAAACCAATACTAGAACTTTCGTTACCTTTTTAGTTACCACCTACTCTTCTTAACTCGAAATCTTGTAGGTATTCAACACAAATTACATGTATTCCTACAATATTAACATAATAAAATCCGCGGGTTAAATTCCATTCAATATCATTGTAAATTTACAAAGGACTCACAAGGAAACCCGTACGCACAATGAATTATTCACAAATCCCATCTGAGACAATAATAAATTTCTATTAACTTCTTGAGATGTTACTTTCATTTTATTGTCAAGTGATAGGGATTAATTCATCTGACTTATAACCGCCATACATCTGACGTCCTATGGGATGGGGGACTGTAAAATAAAGCGCACCCACGATTATATTAATACGTACAAGGGGCAGACACAAAATGATCCGGGTGGATGCGGTAAGCCGTCTAAGTGGGGCTAAAGGAGATCCAGACAATCGGACGAAGCCTTATATGGAAAATGAAGCGTTGGGTCCATGAAATCGGATGCTTTAGACATCAAGCATTTGATTGCTTCACAAACGGTAACATTGAAATAAGATCTATTTTGAATTAAAACATTGAACAAGGTTCCATGTTATAACTTGTGCTGCAAAAATGTAGATAGTGTTATCTAAGGATAATTATTTTGCCTTTTTTGTTTGTGAACTTACCAAATCCTCACCCACGTAGAGCGTCGGTGGCTCATTAGTGGGGACTGTTGCCTTCCGTTATGAAGGGCGCTGGTTCAAATCCTGTCACGGACCAATTCTTCGAAATTCCTACATTATATATACGTTATCCGACGCTTTTACGGTGAAGGAAAACATCATGAGAAAAATTGCGCACGCCTACGAAGAAATACAAAGGCTGTGCGTGAAGTCGGCGAATCTGCATCGGGCCCGCGTGGACGGCTTAGGCCTGTACACCATATACGGGTAGGCTCGTGCCCTTTGGTGGGACGTATAATAAAATGATGATGATGCTGTTCACTTTATGGCCTAAAATCAAGCAATCGTTGGAGCTATGGAAACTAAACAATGGATATATTGTTTCCAGGCAGGCATGATCCATCCTAGGCGCATCATCACTTACTATCAGTTGAGATGGCGTTTAAGTGTCTGCCTATATATGATAAAAATAAATATACAAAAAAAGCTTCGGATTATACAAGCCCCCTGTTTTTTTTATTTTATACAATTGATATCACTACCTATAGACACTTGTTACCCTGAAGCTAGAGCACTCATAGCTAGAGTACGTTGTCAACCTTAGAATAGGAAATAAAGTATAGGAAATGGCAAGTGGGAATTTCGGGTCTCCGGTAATCTAGTGAGTGTGATATTCAACAAAAGAACATCAATTCAATTTCGAGTAATGTTTGCGATGTGATCCAACTTTTTTCAATTTAACAGATAATTACTGAGAATCACCAAGGTACATAGCAAATGAATTCAGTTTTATAAAAGCTTCTACGATACATTGTCCAAGAAAATGTTGAGTATTTTAGTGAAAAAATTAATTCCTTCGTTAACAAGCTACATAAACTCAAGGTCTAAGTGACCGTGAATCAACTAATTATTATTTTGGATATTATAAATTTAGCGGTTGGTTGTTGACTTAGCCGACTGTTGAACATAATTAGTATTTTATCTCAAAAGGTTAAAAAACTTTCGAAGAATTCCTGGTGTAAGTTTTATAACGATAGCAAATATCTAGTAACAAATTAGGAAGATTTCTGTGCAACTTTTTAGGTTAAAGCTAAATATTAAATTTGTGAAAAAAAACTGCTACTTCTTAAAAAAACTACAAATTTAAAAATAATGACGAATTACTATTTCATATCCAATATTTTACGATCATGCAAGCTACAAACTTCCGCTTTCGTACTTGAGTCATTGACCAGGAAACTATACGTTTGTCATATTGACTTTTCATTGCCAATAAAAAAACACGACAACACCCTTTATTTAAGTAGACACTTAATGAAAGATCCAAAAGATAATTAAGCAAAATCTTCCAAATGCCAAAGTAATCATGATTGACAGGGTAACCTTCGAGCTACAATAAATAATAGGGAGCGATTGGCAATCACAAAGACTTTATGAAATGATAAAATGTTAAGGTATATTTATAAACAGCAGACGCTATGCGAATCATTAATATTATTAGATCTACGAATCTGTTTGAAGAATTCATAGTTATTTTTTTAAAATTTATAAAGCAGCCAGGTACTTCTTACAAATAATTGCTATATTTAATTTTTACACATTAAACTTAATTTGTGTTAAAAGTTGGTCTTCAATATAGGTATATTCTATATCACTAGTATCACTCAACACTAATATAACAATTAAATAGGAAAAATACAAACAAACAAAAATGTATACAAACAACGAGATAAAATATAGTATATGTAAATATAACATATTCGTTTAACTCCGATGGTTTTAAAATTATGGATTCGTGATATGCTTACAAAACAATCGAAAAAAGTGTTCCGAATGCTGTAACAGCACACATACACATATTTCGAATTTCGAATACATTTACCTAAACAAAAAAGTACAAACTGTACTCTCTTCGGCGGTTCGTTTTTGAGGCACCGATGGCGTATCTTCTTTTAAATATACAGAATATAATTGTTTAACTGTGGGAATTATCAATAGCATTTTTAGTTTCCTGGAAATGTCGAAGCTGTCAGCGTTTCTTTGCTTCGTTAATTTTGATGAACAATCTCTTCAAAATTTGATCAAAGTTTATGAAAATAACCTTTCAAAGTAAAGTTTGACATTATACGTCAAATATCGTAATTTAGCATAGGACAAATTAATTACAGTGAGTGAATAACAATAAAAAAAAGTTCACAATATATTTGTTGATGTACGAATGACTCCACAGTGTTTTCAACGCGAGAAACTACTAACCAACATCAATATTTTAAAAATAAGATGTGTCGGAAGATAAAAGTCATATGAGTTGAGATCATTAAGTGAGTGTTATAACACTACATAAATCGTGCAGTGTAGCTATCACTCGATTGGAACATAACAATACCAATATTAAAGCTGTAAGTCACTATTTCCAATAATTTATAAAAATAACATCGTTAAAATTACGAACCAACAAATTCAATTGAACTGACCATCAGGAGAGACCGTAGATAAAACAAGTTCACACTATTTAAACGCATCTAACGGCAAATCTATAAAATAGACACATACTACATGGATAAGACAGTACCTGACTCTTAACTAATTTAATACTATTACGACACGCTAGATGCCACTGAATATGAAATAGTTGACAACCCGATAGATCAGACATTTTTTGACCAGCACTATTAGCACGCGTTTCTGATTTAGTACCATTACAACACGCTAGATGTCGCGAAACATGGATGATAATATAACAAAGCGTAATAAATCGTACAAAATCAATATTCCCACTGAAAATTCTTTCGAATCTCTGTCTGATGAGGAGGAGAATTCATTTTCTTCTCCACAAATAACGAATGTACTAAACCGGAGCTGCCCAGAAAAGGACATAGTTATTTGTAATAGAGTAGAAACGTTAGAAGTAAAAATACAAAAACTCGAAGAAAGATTACAAATAGCTGACAATGAAGTACAAAACCTACTGTCAGAAAATAGCTCACTAATTAAAAAAATCCATGCGTATGAATTACGAATAAAGGCACTGACGAGTGTATGCAAATCTACCCCGCAAAAAAACAAAAATAAAAATAAAAGACAGCAAATTGACGCAACGTTAAATAAAACACGTCTAGATTTCTCATGTATCGAAGAAATAAATAAAATACAACCTACGAGTAGTAATGACTCAAACGATACACCCCCGATTAATAAACATTGTTTACCAAAACCAAACCCGAAACAATTACAATCAAAACCTTTAACAGATGGCGCCACACGAGATATAAATAAGAATAAACTCTGCATTATCAGTACTTCTAACAAGCTTAACTTAATAAATGTGGTTGAACAATATAATATTGATGAGAAATTTAAATATTGTAATCACATAATTGAATATGGCGGTGTCCACGAATTATTTGACTCACTTGGAAATAAATTAATTGACTTTGACATGAATGATTATTGTATAATATTAATTGGCGAATCGGACTTCTATTTGACTAAAGATTACACTAATTTGATTTATAAAATAAGAAATACCACCAAACAATTGCAACATACAAACATTATTATAGTGGTACCTACATATATATGTGGAGCAGTTATCTATAACTGCAGAGTGGAAATTTTTAACAGCTTGCTTAATCTTGACATTAACACCCACAAATATGCTCATATAATAGACTCCAACAGACCTTTAAAATATGACATGTTTTCACCTTATACGGGCAAGCTGAATACAAAAGGAGTGTCATGTATATTTGAGGAAATTAACAGAATTATTCAACCCATAACACCAACAACTACATCATGCTACTCACAAACACAGCAAACTGAAGAGGCAACATTTTTTCGAAGCTAAATTTTTGAATATACTTCACCAAAATATATGTGGCTTACTCAATAAATCAGACTTATTATCAGTATGCCTAGAAGAATTATACACAGATGGATGTGACGTAGACGCTATATGCCTACAGAACACTTTTAATGACCCAGTGAGGATATGTGACCGCAACAATTTTTATGAACCATTAGACTATCACTGCGCATCAAGACTCTACGAACTGCGTAGTTTTGAAATTTTTAATAAAACAGCGATATGTATAACAACCATGCAAACCATGTCCTTTAATATTATTGATTGTGTACTTACACACAATTTCATTAATATGAAACATGTCATCGGAAAATTCACTCATCAGCAAATTTGGCTTCGTATGTTAGGAGATAAACAACACAACATGCTTTCATGTTGGACATGCCAGTTATTCTGATTAATTTCAAATGATATTTGATATGTTCATCTGACAGACTGCAGTGAAGGGGACCACTGACAAATGGGTAGATTTCGCGTCTAGAGGTCGTGGGGGTCGCGATTACACGTCTTCTATACCAAATGGTACCAGATTAATCTCACATTAGCCATCATATTAATATTCACCAACGATATTAGCTTGATTGCGCCACGAGAAAAACCTCTCTGTTCAGTACGGGTCTGGGCAATGTATAATTGCTTGAGTTACCTATCTCCAATAGTATATTTTGTTCTGTATTAAGAAAATGAATACAGCTAGCATTTTTTGAGTCTTTTTCCTTTTTATAATTTATTGTCGTCACGGCAAATGTATATTTTCCCTAGTAGCATAGATGATCTATGTTTCTATTAGTCACAGTTAACACCTAACCTTCTCATTCCCGTAGTTATATAAGCAATAAAAATATATAATATTGTCTGTAATGAAATTCGACACTGTGTGGTTCCTTAACTATGATCTTTGACCACAGGCCACGTATGTCATTACGAAGCCAATACAACGGGATAGTAATTTATTGCGTAATCATAACACAAAGCTTGTCTTCGAAAACCATGGGCTTAGTTGAACTTACTTGTGGATAACGGTTTTACTTTAACAGTTGATGATTTGCTACTAAATTGTTATTATTGAAAATAAACACCTTGTATCAAGAAGAAATCTATCAACTTTTGCATACCGATCGCACTTCATTCACAGCTCTGATTATTCTATTTCCTATTATGTATCTAGTTAATAAAAAACAAAATCGATAGTATACTCTCGTAGGAACTTATCTCGTTCCGCGCTGCATTCCAAAACAATTTTATTAAACTTTCCACCCGCCCGGCTATTGTTGGAGCGCAACTCGATGTAACTTCCCTAAATTCTTTTTCAGGCAGTTTTTTTTAAAACAAATTACCCTTCCCCCGCAAGCGCACCTTAAAACACGAAAGCACCGCCCTGAATAATTAATACAATGGAAGGTTAAATTCGTCTAAGTGTCAACTTTCCCCTAACTTTAAAAAATACGACACCATCAAAAGTGCGGTCTCCACCGTCTAGACCTTTTATCTCCCCGGGGGTTGTTTATTTAATTTCGCTTATTCTATTGGCATTGACAATGATTTAGGAAAACTTTTTCCGACATCTCGCCCGGAATACATCTCGCAGTCTTCAAAGTGCACGCTGAGCCTGCTTGACGAATTTATCCCGTCCAAAAAAATTATTCATCGTAACTTTCTGAACATAAGCTTGCAAAACAAATTTTGACGCGGTGGGGTGAATCGAATTATTGAACAAAGTGCACGGGAATGCAATGTTTGGATAAGGGGTACTAATAAAGCACACAAGTAATTTCTAATACATACAAATCTAGAGATGAAAAGTTTACAGCTTATATTCGCTAAAGCAAATATTTACGTTACAAATAATTATATTCTATGGTAAAAGAAAAATAATATGTATTTGCCTGTTTACAATTAGCATCATATTTTTAACGAAGGATGGAAAATTCAGTAATGGTGAGATATAAGAACATGTTTTAGTTTCATAATTACTCCATAATTATATATTTCAATAATCAATGAAATATGGATTTAATAACTAAAGCTGTTCATTA
Source organism: Leucinodes orbonalis (assembly GCA_019425675.1). NCBI lineage: Eukaryota > Metazoa > Arthropoda > Insecta > Lepidoptera > Crambidae > Leucinodes > Leucinodes orbonalis. The sequence goes on from PQWD01008266.1 coordinate 48,560, forward strand.
TGTTAAAGTGACCTTTTTATTTATCAAGGCAGCTTTTTTGTTCAATTACGATAATTATCAAACCAATCGATGTGCCACGTGACTGATTCCCGATAAAATTACGATCAAGTACAGGCTTCCATTAAAAGTGCATGGTTTTTTATGCTTCCACGTAAGCAATGCCCTTTAAATCCCGACAATAATTTCCCCGGGGACCTCAGACTGGCCTTTGACAGGGGCGGTGGACAGCAAGGGTGAAACTGGCTAAGAACTTACGGGGATACTTTACTAGGGTCACTTCGAACCAGTCATTGTTCCTTGACGTTTATGGTCACCCAAAGGTCGAGGAGAAAGGTTAAAATTCGTTATAAGACTTAAAGCAACTTCATAATTAACATTGAATGTAACCTTTCATTGGGGATTGTGAATCGTAAGATGAGAATTGACTTATATTTAAATTCGCAAGTCTGCAAACTGCTTGTAATAAGATAAGATTATGAAATTATTTATGTGCGTTATCCGAAAAGTTATACCTAAGTGCTTTTCTGTCTTAGAAAGTGTTAAAGCTCTCAAGAAGTTTAAATCAAAATGAGTTGTTAGAAGTCCTAATAACACAAGGTATAAGTCTGTTTAATTCTACATTACGTATTGCTTGTAATATTTAAAGCGATTGTTACCTTAACTCCAGCCAATAATATAAAAGAAACATTTCGCGTCTCTATTTATTATTAAGAGATTTTTTGGAGACAACGACTCACATTCGAATAAGTGTTACGTACTCGTATATACCCACTTACCTAATCGAAACATTTTGAGAGCTTACCAAAATAACTCCTTTGTAGCTACGAAGCGTTGCTAAAGCTGACAGTTAGACAAGGTAAAAGGACTTAGACATGTGTAAGGGACCTCAAAAACAAAGACTCGCATGTATCCGACATGAGACTTTACGGGAGCACGCCGGCACGGAGCCAATATTTCCCGGCTTGTATGAAATGCAAATACAATTTAAAAGTTAACATATTTTCCCAGTGATGCTAAGACTCGCGCCTATGCGGCTGATCCGTGCATTATATTATGCTCTCTAAAAAGATAACAAACCTTTGAGAGTGCTTAAAGACTTATGATATGCCTCAATGTAAACTTAGCTATGCATGTTTGCATTTGTATAGTTTTATTGGCGATAAATATAAACTACACATCATAGATGAGCAGTTAAAGGACCGGGGGTTATAGTCATCATCAACAGCTCATTAAACGTCCCCACCGAGGGGCACGAGCCTACCCGTATAGGATGGTTAGGCCTTAGTCGTCCACGCGGGCCCAGTGCGGATTGGACGACTTCACACAGTTTCCTTACGATGTTTTCCTTCACCGTAAGAGCGTCGGATAACGAACATATATTTTTGAAAATTCGAAAACACATTTGAACCTCAGCCCTCATGGTAGGAAGGCGATAGTCCACACCATTGAGCTACCGACACTCTTCGACGGGTTATAGTGAGCTTTGTTTAATTTTTGAAGTGTCTCACGCACAAACTATTCAAATAATTTAAAAAAATATATTACAAACCTCAATATAATTTTTAAGATTTTCTCAGACTCAACCCGTGTGAGTTTGACGGAAAAAAAAAAAAAATTTCAGATCAATGCATGGGGAACCCCAAAATATATTTATTTTTTCAAGTCAAAACCTTATAGCGGTTCACAGAATACATATACTTACAAAGTTTGAGCAGTGTAGTGCAAATAGTTTTGGATAAAAATGGGTGTGACATACGGACGGGCAGACATACATGATGAATCAATAAGGGTTCTGTTTTTTGCCATTTCCCATATGGAACCCTAAAAATAAAGTGTAAATAGTTCATTTAATCTTAGCAACCTACGCAAATGTAGTCTTACGAACTATTTTAGTTCCGAACTTAGAAAATTCTGTACGAATAAGAACCCGTATTATTTAAACTACAATAAATAAATATCCACTGACATTCACACAGAAGCCTGTATTATGGGTACTAAACAACGGAAAAAAAATTATATAAAAATATACATTTATTTTATAAATTCATACATATTATACATAAAAAACACCCAGACCATTACAAACAGACATGTTCATGAACCCAGAACCCTTGGTGTTGTAGTCGGCGTCTCAACCGCTACACCAAATGGGTCGTCAACCAAATAGAATCCGAAATCAATTTACTGGACAGTATTTACTCCAAAACGTTCTTTTATTTATTACCTATTAATCGTAATTGTACATTAACATTCTTCATACCATAAAGTTAACTAACGCTCGAGCATGTGAACGTGTTTTATAATTGAATTGACTTAACACACACTGACTTAGCACAGTAAAGAAAATGAAAATCTACAAGTAATACCAATCCACCTCCAATATATTTTTCACTTACCAGGTATCTATACTTATGTTTTAGCTATTCTGATTAGTTTAATAATATCATTTATATAAATGATACCAAATATTTAATTTAGCTGTCATAACATTACCGGTGCCAATATGGAAAAGTTATTCAACAAACTCTTTTGAAAGTTCAAAGTCAAAAGCCTCCCGTGGCAATAATCCCTCAGCGTCTTTCAGAGTTGGTTCCCATTCTGAATATAGACAATTGCTTAATTTACGACTAGACGCACCCTTAAGCAAATGGAAAGATTTCAAAATTGGGCCTTAAATTAATTATATATTAAAGCCAATTTCTATCTTCTTTAATTTCAATAAGACCCTGACAAAGAAGTGGTAAAATTTAACTATAATTAATATAATCATACAACCAGATAGTCTACAAGAAACTTTTTCAACAATCTCGAATTCTATGATGAAACCTGATATTTTGTTGGAAAGTTAAGTCATTCAAATATGTTTCAACTTAAATCGCGAGAAGATTAATAAAACATGTTTCGAAGTTTGTCCCAGTTAACGTGCCATAAAGTATCTATTCAATGCAGAACATTAATATTCGCGTTATGTCAAAGAATGAGCTGGGGGCAATGTAAAACAAACTTGCTGAGGACGAAGCATAAAATAAGGATTCATAATTCAAATCGAAAAAAGTTTCTTGGGGCTCGGTAATTTTTCCCATCTTACAGCAAGTTTCGCCTGAGGGGTCGTGAGTCGTTGCTGAAGGAAATCTAAGAGAAGGTTTACATTTTTAGCCTTTCGCCGTGTCTCCTCTTCACTTTATATCGTCTTTTGATTACTCTCTCAACAAGTTATGCATATTGTAAGAGTGTTCGGCGACGTCGGTTACAGGAATTTTTGGCGGTTCTCTTTATACAACGTCTTTTTGGTGATGTCTCATTTTTCATGCCTTATATCTCTGCCTCCTTTATTATGAATGAATTTTGTTTTGACGATGATGATGTGGTTAACCTTTGCCTTTCTTGTAAATTCTTTTTTGTTCAAAAACGGTCGTTTGCATAAGTAATACACAAAGATAAATCACTTGATACGGGATATACAGATGTGGAATTCTTTAAACCAGTGTTAACACTCTATGCGCCGTTAATTCCCCTTAAGTCCCAATCCACCCTAATTGTTATCGGCTTGCTCGACCCTTAATGGTGTTTCTAATGCGTCTAATGTATTTTCGGGACATTTTGCAGCTTGCTCGGGGCCATTTTTCTGTTTGTATGAGCGCACTGCAGCCCTCCAATGCCGGTAACTGTATTATCTTCGAATATGTTCCCAATTTCTATTGTCCAGCCTAATGTATGTGAGTGGTGGTGGTGCGAGGCGAATGTGATGAACATAAATAAGAGTTTTCTTCTAGAGGTCCTGTAAGTGGGTCCGAATGCACGATGCTGCTTACTTTTCAGTGCCAGTGAGGGGCGGACCCTTTTTTATCTCATTCTATTTGTATTCATACATTTTGAAGTTATTACTTACGGTGCTTTGCGTTATGACCAAATTTAATAAAAAAACACATAAGTTTTAGCAAAAAAAAACGTGACTTATTCAAATGTACCGTCAACTACTCACAAAAATAATAGTACCTTTAATTATTATTACATTACAATTGTCTTTGTTAAAAACTATAAATATATGTATCTTTAATTTTTTTACTACATTCTTTCTTAAAATAGGCATATATTAGTTTTTACAGGAGAACTAGGCTAATGTCGGAATTATGTTTAACAGTAAACGATTGTGCACTGATTGATTGATCATAGCGAAACAACAAACATCAATGCACATAATGTAGAGCTATGATTAGTATGTCTATACGCAAACCCGTTGGGATTACAAATCTAATACACTCTACATATAACTGAATGCCTTCAGGGTCTAAGTATTAAGTTCAAATACCACAGGTGCACATTAGAAAGGCCATTATTTGGGATTATTGACTGTTGTTCGTGTTTGGTTGGGCCCGATATAAAATACACAAAACACCAAATTTCTTAATAAAAGACTACAAACATGAAGCAGTCACTATTTAAAAAACACGTCAAAGTACTTGCAAAAACTGATCCTGGTCTTACCTTTTAAACTACCATTTAGACGGTTTAGACGTTATATTGATCGTTTATAAAAATAAAATCCAACGGCAACGATAAAGCTATAAAGAGCGTAATCTAATAAAAGTCACTGAAGTGAAATCTTTCATCTTCGCCCCAAGTGGGCACAAATTACCTGATATGTTTTATTCCACAACTTGTACCTACTATATCCACGTATTAGAGAACGAATAAAATCATTGAAAGTAAACAAAGATCTTGACGCAGCTCTCGTAAAACTGTTCCCATAAATGTAGGAGGCGGTAAATTAGATTTTATTTCTTAAACAATTTGCGGCTGGACACGGACAAAGGGCGCAGGTTCGATGCCGTGGTCAGCAATTCAAAGGTTTATGCGGGCACATTTACTACTTACCTATATGTTGCTAGTGATGTGCTTTCTAATATCGATACTCGGTAATCCTTTTCTGGTTGTGATTTTATTTATTAATTTAACCCTGTTTTCGGAACGATTAAATTGACACGGGCGTTTTGTAAGATCACTCGTGTAATTTAATAATTCAACAGGATGCACCTTCGGCAGTACGGAAGCAACTATATCAGCTTATAATTTATAAAAGGTTTACTTATTTGGGAAAAAAACAAAACAGTTTCACTCATATTTAAAAAAAAATACTTTTACAGAAATCATGTTATTATTTGTTTCTTAAAATAACAGAAGTAGTACTTAATTCAACGTAAGTATCGGCTAGGTAAGTACCTACTCAAAAAAAAAGTGATTTTATTTTTATGGTAAGTGATACGCCAGCTCATGACAGTGAAGAATACTAAAATACATTAAATTGCCGAACTTCATCGTCGCTTGATACTTGATATCGATAAATGTCAGCTATACCGGAAATTTTCATCCCCCGTATTTCGATATCGATATGTGTAACGCGTCGAGTCTAGACCGGCAACATTGCGGTGAGTCGCACTGACCACTGACCGGACCCCAATCGGCGGCCATTGTCCAGCTATGTTCTTGTTCACATTAAAACGCAGTTAACCGTTCTTTATTGTTTTATCCGCGCCCGCTCCACGCCAATAAATGTCGCCGCTCGCTCCGCTCCTGGGAACGTTACCCCGATGCCATTCTACGATTTCGATTTCACCCACCGTAATTAAACTCGCCCTTTATTACACAAATTTGCTGCACTTAAATTACTTAATACGCGCCCGTTTAATTGTGGAATCCCTAATCTATGGCGGTCCGCAAAATAAATTTAAACTTAACAATAGGCGGCGGCTATTCAACTGGTCACGGGTCGGTCATTTAAAAAGATTTTATGAAAAAAAATCTCAACAATTATCGGTTCTATGAAATGTCAAGAGCCGGAAAAAATCATTACCGAAATTAATTACTTTTAGCCTTTATAATCTGTTTAAAATGAAATAAAAAATTTGCGCTCCCTTATTTCTCGTGAATAATATAATGTCAGTTAATTTGAAATCTAAATAGTAGATGGTTCAATATTTAAATAAAGATTTGTTGTAAGCTTTGTGGAAAAAATGAAGTAGTTAAGCTCTCTTTAGACACAGGATACGTTCACATACCCAATATTTACATACTTTTAAATAAAAGTTCGGCCTTGTACGAGTACGAGTTATACCAATCCCCAGTTGTAGCTGGAAACAAAAGATTATAGTATAGTTTACTTTCATGCAATGAGGTTGGTTTGAAATGTTTTATCTATCAAGAAGAGTCGAAAAGCAAATAGTGTAACATTAAGTTTATGAAATAAGTTAACTAGCATCAAAGCATTCATCAGATCGCATGTGGCGATACCCACTGATTATACGATCTTAGATTCTATCGTTTGCAATAAAAATATATATTAAGTAGAAAGTAAATCCCTATAGTTATGCTGTGCGGAAAGGCATATGCACTGCGCTGCACTGTGCGTTATAATATGTTAATGATCCCTGTTTAAAACTAACTAAAAAAATGTTGGTTAAATTGAATAAATATTTCGTATCATAAATACTTGTGTGTTATAACATTGTAGGCCAGTATTTAGAGTAGCCTATCGCCATAAAATTAACTCTTAGTTTTAAATCCTGTGATGTATAATTTTTATTTTACAAATAAAAATCACCATCTGATAAATGAATGAAGCTGTTCACACACAATGGACCACTGCACGAACTAAGAGCGGAAACCAACCTAAATAACATAGAACACCATCCAATGAATCCTTGGCATCAAACCCTATGTTCAGTTGTCTTATAAAAATAATGATTCGTCAGAACCCAAAACTACACACTAGGCACGAACCTATACTGAGAGTCGAACACGCTAAGAATCTTGGATAATTTATGGATGGAGAGATGCGTTACATCGAGCACATAAACTCAAAAATTAGAAATATGTACTTTTATCGCCTGAAATCACTGTACGTAATTCGTAAATATTTGTCGGAAAAAGTTAGAGAAACGTTAGCTGAACCAAGTTATATGGGCCAAGGCTTACAGAACAGACACAGAAATCTATCTATACAGCGGGTTCAAAATGCGAGTATGCGTTTTATTTACACAGTTCCAAAACGCGCTCACATAACACCTTACCTTAACGCCAAGGAAAAACTTAATATGACTAACCGGAGACTTTTGCACCTGGCTATCACGACAAAAAAAGTAATAGATTATCAAATGTCCCATTACCTATACGAGAAATTACAGTGGGTAAAGAGCAACCATTCAAAGTCACTAAGGACCCATAGAGAAACCAGCCTAAAAATACCAAAACACAGAACCACATTCCATAAAGGGGGGATTTAAATTTGCCGCAAGCAAAATCTGGAATGATTTGCCCCCTCCATTACGTAGGCCCATGTCATTACCAAGTTTTAAAGCTTAAAGTTAAATTTTACCTGGTAGATCAACAACAACAAAACCCTCGGTGGAAATAAATTGGTGGATTGATGATGATTGTACACATTTTTTTTCATGTCCTCGTAGCTCACTATACACACACTCACTTATACCTACATGACACTACGTATACATTATTACTTTTACTTTTACATGCTTGCACTAAGGTATAATAACACACACACTAAAGTTGCTTCACACAATGCCTCCAAATTAAAAACATTATTAGAACTATCCCAGGGGCCAAACTGAAAATCGGTGCTGGGTTAGCCCAGCTTTTTGCTGAGACTGGTACCCATTGCCAGGTATTTTAAATAAATAATTTTAAACATAAGGTAGCATTAAGTATTGTATCAGTTTTATTTATGTTTGTTTATAAGTGTTTGTAATTTATATTAACCAACCTTACTTCTAATGTACCTCCATTTTAAAGGCAATAAAAAAATTTGTATTTTGTATTTGTATTAAATTTCATAAAAATAAAAGACATAACACAGTTCAACGCCAACAACCGAATCGCTGTACCAAAAATTTTAATCTCGGATAAGTAATAAGGACCGATAGCATGAAAACAAAGGCAAGATTACAAGGCGACCGCAGAGCCATTAGACGCACCCCGATCCGTAGGAGTGATCTAATAAAACATTCAAAGGCCAAAACGGGGAAACACAAAATCAGATTGTCTCAAAATCACACGAGTGACGGTGTTACGCGACGGTCCCGCGAATCTATTATTCAGGCGGGCGCAGGAGAAACGCCCGGAATACTTTTTGGCGTACTCGCAACTAACTTGTGATCTATTCTTGTTTAGATACTGATGCTAGTATTGTTTGGCGGCAACTTGCTTTATACAAAGTCTTTGAAAGTCTGTGACTTGATATAGACAACTGTAAGGTGAGGTGTTATCAATAAGGGGTATGAGTACTACTACTACCGAAGGTTGTCATCGGAGTCCCGTTGGTGGTCTGATAGGAATGACAATGAGCAAATAATGTTGTTAATGAGCGTCGGTGGATGAATGGTGTGGACTGTTGCCCTCCTACCGGGAAGTTCAAATCCCGCCACGTACCAATGTATTTTCGATTTTTCGAAAATATATGTACGTTATCCGACGCCCTTACGGTGAAGAAAAACTTCGTGAGGAAACTTGCGCACACCGGCGACGAGATTCAAAGGTTGTGCATGAAGTCGTCCAACCCATACTGGGCCCGCGTCGACTAAAGCCTATACGGGTAGGATCGTTCACTTGACTTTGGCCCTAGAAGATGGAGGCTTGAAAAATTATACATTAATGGCAATCAATCATATTTTAGAAAATAATTCTTGTCCTTGAGTCTCAAACGTTATATATATGGTATTGTTGTGATTGCTGTAACCATGCAGCAATATATAAGGTCTCTTAAGGTAAATGGTATGGGTACTAAATCATTACTACTAGTTATTAAGAATATAATTTTTGTTATTCTTTTCGGCAAGTATTTTTTTTATATAAATTTTAAGTTTCTTGAATTGAATTTGAATTAAATTGAATGTTAAATCGAATTATATCTATGTATTACTCTTATTGTAATTTTAGGTGCATTATGAATGGTATGATAATGTTAACTTATGAATTTGTATGGGTGCAACTTACCTGATAATAAAGTATTATTATTATTATACTATTTAACCAAGTGCTTTTGCAAGATACTCGGACGGGTGAATTATTATTTTCGCTCAATTTATCTCTTAAACCTCAACATTCAACACAATTCAAGAATAAAATTCTCAATAAATGTTTCTTTGTTCACAGGTAAATACCAGTATGCCAGTAACACACTCTCATCGGGAAGGCAGCATTGTTTGCTAGAACTGCTTATATACTTCATTTATTATAATCACATTTGAATGCTAATATCTTGTGGATGTCCAAACAACTACTCTGATCCTCAACCCTGAACTGAACATACGTAGTTGTTTGTATTTAAACGTGCTAGCATATCTATAGAGACACTATTTTGCAGTCAGAAGGCAGAATGCATCACGAGCTAAGGTTGAATTGGGCCCTGGATCATGGAGACTGATATAAATTATACTCGTAGCATCCAGTCCCCCTCAATTATCTTTTTATTAGGAAATAAAGTAATAACGGCTGAGTATAGTGCCGTAATTGTCAAATTGGACTTGAGCACTTCGATCATGAATGAGCATTTCGTCCACACTTTCCTAATTATCACCGGGAAAGTTTTCCACGTCTGAATAGCAGCCATTAAGACAGATAGAAAACGCTCTGGCAGCCAAGTTTAGACTTATAATCGTTAAATCGATAGTTTTAGAATTCAGTGCAATAACGTAACCGTAAAAGTTTTCGAAATTCTCCATTTTCCTCCATAAGATTATTATTTATTTAAGATAAGAGATTTTTTGATATTTCGGTTTATGTGTTTCTATAAATGGAACACAATATAAATTTCCGTGCACACGGACATATTTAATACGGACATACATAATTTACATACTTAAAAATTGTGTTCCGAATCAAGTTATTCTCTTATAGTAAATAAGTTATAAATTATCTTTTTAAATACAACAAATCTACATTATAAAAGCATACCTTTATAACTTAAAATTTCTTGTAGACAATAAGATTCTTAGAATCCTAATAAAAGGGATAATATTAATTTCAGAAAAGGGCCAGTTGTTGACAAAGGGAAAAGGTTCAAGACAATAAACTACAACTGTGTTTACACGAGTTGTAGTAGACACATTTATTACATTTGAAAATTATGACCTTCAAACGTTACCTAAACAAACCTAGAAGATTTATAATCCCGGAGTGCATACGACAGGTTGCATAATTAATAATTCACTAACACCCTTCATTACAATTTCGCTATAATGCATTAACTAAGAAGCCGAAGGGGCAGATGAAATTAAACTGCCTATAATGATTTCGATGTGCCAGTAGCATGATTAAAATCTTACGATTAATTAGTAAAACTTTGCCCATTTGTTTGGGGGATGCTCTTCAAAACATTAGACGCGTTTGCTGCAGCCGACGTTCAATTAAAAATTATGATAACTTTGGAATTTAGTGAGTATATGTTTATTCTTAACTTTTATCCTAAGTAAGCCCAACGGAAAATAAAAGGGCAAAAACCCCTTTCTTAGAGTCTTTTAATAAAGAGCTTGAGTACAATCATCCGACTGGGATATGATAAGAACGTTTATTGCACCAACACAAGACCGCACTCAGCCAATTTGGTGAACCGTCCTTCAAAAGTGAGGAAGCTCAGACAGTAATAAAGTTCGCTTTACGTGTTTCTGTAGTTTCTACACGAATAAACTTAACCCTGGCAGCGCCTCTCGGGGACCATTTCAAACCTCCTTAAGCAAAAATAAAATTAAATGAAGCCCGAGATCTTCGTGAATGAATCGCACCAAATCGGTCTCGTGTCGAGCCAAGATCAAATAATTTCATGAAAATGAACCCGGGGCATATTTAATTAACTCAACCTCCCCTATTAAAGTGTACAAGAATTCCCCGGTTAAACATTAGCATTCGTCAGGAATTTAATTCGCGCGAAACGCAAAATATTTATTTACACTTTTTTACATTAACATACACATGACTCTCCGAATGAAAGGGAAAGTAATTAATTTTTATTGGATTTCCTTTTCGCTAGAGAAGTTTTAATTACAGCGGTGCGGGAGGTGCCCTTGTCGGTACATTGTTTAAAAACATGACCTGCACTGTTTGCTTTAGTCGTAATATCTCTCACATTTGACAAACAACGTAAAATTGCTACTTGCTTAATTTACTATTGGCAGTTCATCCTTTTGTTTCAGACGACATATGCACTAACTCGACGTTATTTGGTTTTATATCTAAACATACGCTACATTTCAGTCGAGCGAACCAATCGATCCAATTTAATTCACTTAGCGTGGAAACAACAAACAACTGGACGTGATCGAACTTACGTCTAACGAGAGCAGATGCGTACAGAAATTAAGGGTGTATCTGAGCTAATCAAACATTAAGCCGGTACCTGGGGCCGATAAATAAATAGATGGGCTAAATGAAAAACAGCCACGTCGAACTGTGAATTCGGAGGCAATAATAAATATGCATAGCGCGTCTATGCCGCATCCTCTGTGATTAGTCGTGTGGGGGCGCAAGGTACCCCCTCGACAGTGATACGGATAGGTGAGTGATAGCGAGGGGGGAAGGAACTAAGGAACCCCCAGCTAATAACGGTACGTGTGACTGTTGTATCGGCGAAATTTCTTGGATATTGCCAATATAGGGCGATCACGTGTGCTACAGTTTTGTCTCGCGGGCGCGTCGCTCGGTTCGATGGACAATAAATAATAAATGAAGGGCTGCTTGTAAAATAAAATCAGAGGCACGTGATTTCGGACTTTTAAAAATATCGTGCTGTTTTTAATTAAATATAAGTATGAAAAGAGTGTAATGGAAAATATGAATTGCATTTTAAGGTCGAGAACAATGCAACCGATGTTTTTATGTTTATTCGCTGATATCGTTGTCGTATATGGACCCATTTTGATAATTACTCTTATGTTGGAAGGAAGATACTTCAAAGTAGTGCCATGATAAGGAAGTCAGGATTTGATGAAAGGAAACCACAGAAATCAACAGAACTTTCAAAAATCATAGGCGACCCAAAGCAGCTACTTCTTGATTTTAGTTTATTTATTTCAGTAATTATTTTTAATTCGAAACCCTCCAAATTATAAAAAATTGTTATAAAAAAATCCACTTCAAACTGAAAAGCAAAATTAATAAATTTTTTACTTTCAACTTCGACCTACCTACCTATTGTGAAGTTATTTGTATATGTCGATCTTCCTCATTTACACGTTTATACTAAGAAGAGATCAAAGCTAGGTATCTATACCAATGTTTGAAGACTATTTGAGAAATAATTTGTATTTTTAAATAATTCGTTTTAATAAAAAAAAGTGGATTTCATACCCTTCAACCAATTGATAAATATTTTTATCTCTCTGTAATTCAAGTGTGTATTTTCAAGAAGCTTTGGCTTCAAATTTACAACATAACATGAACAAGTCTGAAAATTGAAAGCACTACAATGCAGGTTTCTAATATTTTTGGTAGGTAGTTTTACAGTAACTTACTCGGAGCACATATAAGTTGTATTAACATGTGCTCTTGTTATAATTTATACCTTTGACTGTCAGAGACGCTTTAAAGCGTCTAAAGCATAGAATTTACATTGTGTTTGGATTTCCAGCGATAAACATTTATAAGTGAGGGGCTAGTATAGTCATACTCGTAATACTAAGGCAAAGTAAAATCTGTAAGGCACTCGGCTCAATCATATTTATCATTTACAAAGAAAGACAAGTCAGTTCCCTACATTGTCCAAAGCTTGAGGCGGTGCATTACAAACAGGTACGTATAACACATCTTTAGTACACAGCACCATAAAGATTTACAACTCAAAGCCGGATACGGGTACCTGCACTTTACTGCCCGTGGTTCAAGATGCATTATATTTGGGAGTTATATGCTCCGGTGGAACGTCTCGTAGAAGAATTACTCCCAAGGTATAGGGGAATCGAGGTACCACTCAAAGTGGTACCATGATTCGGTTCATACGAAAAAGGGTGTATTTACCAATAACAGAAGGGCCGGTATAGCGTGCACTGTTGTAACATTTTAATATAGACGATAGAGTTATATTCGTATCCACTTAGCCGCTTGCAAACCCGTAAAGATAGAAGCGACGTACGTTTGATGTTGCCAGTTGTACTGATATTGGCATTAGACATATTTGTTGTACCTACAAACAACTTTTATGCGAAACTTTTACATTTATTTAAAAAAATAGGTTATTATTAGTTTTTTTTTCGATAGAGGAGAAGAAATAGAAAATCGATGTAAAACAACACATTGCATGATTTTGGCGAGTGAGTAAGGGCTCCTGAGGCCCTCTCCCACTCCCTATTTTTCCTATCCCACTACCTTCTAAAGGTGTGCAACGCACTCATAGCTACTTTGAAATTGGCTAGCACATTCGGATGTCATTCATATTTTAGGGATTTATTATTTTGACAGAGTTTTATCGCTTGGCCTAATTTGATGTTCATGGTATGCTACGAATAAGATTATTAAGGTCAGTATTTGCTTGTTAATTACACTGAAATTGTCCCTAGTCAAAAAGGAAATTATAAATTGAATACTTGCTTTGACAGAATGACATCCATATAATAGAGTATTATTTTGTTTACTTAGTTATACTAACAATATGATTTAAGACTTGTAAATAATTGTCCCATCAATTTGCCTTATCATAATTTCCGTTAATAGCGGACGTTATTACCTGTTAGGCTATAACTCCTTGTAAATTATCATTACAGCGATTGCTTATAAATAAACAACTGATACAATAACGGCTATTGTTGACGTATTGCGGCTTTTGAAATAGGGTTCCAATAACAAGAAATATAAAATATAGCAGTTATTTATAAGGACTTTACGGCTTAAAATACTTTCAGTCTTATATTAATGACATTAAGTACTACCAGATATTTTCTTTTTCCATCATCATCTAGTCTAAAACGTCACTGATGGTACCAGACTTCCCATGACCATGGGAAGTTTTGAGCCGCTGCCCATAACGTGGGCCTAGTATGGAATGATAGGTTGATTATTAATCAGTGAATCTAATGACAAATTCTAAGGAATGCCCATGATACCAGGCAAAAAGTTGGTGAATTTACAAAAAAGATGAAATCACTTAAACTGATATCAAGTAATAATGAAAATTAAAAATAGATTAATGGCTTTCCAACCGTTATGGATTCAAAATCACGCAAGTAAAGCCTAATCAAAGGAATCTTAGTATTTTAGAATACTATTACTATTATAGTAATACTATTAAAAGATGGCAGTAAGCCCCCCATTCAGCAGTGGATTATACGCCTAGGATTCTATATTTTGCAACTCAAATCATTAGAATACATATTGTGCTGCTGCGAAAATGAGTTCGTGCCATTATTTTTTCTACTTTGTCATAACATTCAAACACCATACAATAAAAATTTTAAAGTCGTTTTTGTTGCAGCCACCCAACAAAATGGTGTTTTAATTTGAAACAAATTAAATAGTAATCTAGATTCAAAAACAGAACTATAATGCTTAACTTTTTGTAGTTGTCGTAATTACACACGGATTGCGCGACGCCAAAATCTAATTAGAAGGAGTCGGATGCGGTCCTAAACAAATTTCAATTTTCAATTATTGCCCCGTAGAAACGCGCCCTCCCCAGAGGTCCGCTGAATTATTGCACGGACGCCTCAATAATGTATTCAGAATAATTGTACCGCGTACAGGTCCGATTGAATTCCGCCCACCCCCCAGAGATAGAAAGTTTTGACTTATTACATTACAAGTTCCTCGATTACGCGGCCCGAAATCGGAATCTGTCAATATCGGACAAATGACAAGCGGACTCCTTTTCTGCAAATGATGTTACGTCCGACGATCCCCTTTATTCAAAAGAAAAATTCTGAATTAACTTAAACGAAACGCAGCATTCTGACTTGAAAACTGAACTGGCTGAGTTTCAATGAGTTACAACTCAGGATACCATGTTTGAGTGACGTGGGGGAATAAGCTTTTTCGTCTTAAATATCAATAAGTTTTAGAGTTATTTTTTGCCGTCTTCAGGAACATATTTATGTACGTTTATGAGTTTAAATCCCATGGACTTTATAGTGGATATGTCTGTGTGTATTTTAAGGCTTTGTAATTAATCTTTTGTTTCTCTGCATAATTATTTTTCTGCATTATAATTTCATTTAGTTTTTAAGTTTATGGCAAACCGTGGAAGTTCCTTACCTATGTACCATTCCTGTATTACCCATGTTTATGAATTATTAAATAAATTGAAATTCTTTGCTTCGACATTAAGCTATTTTTTCCAGATACCACCGCACAGTCATTCTTTTAAACCAACTGTCAAAAGCAGACAGTTATAAAATTCTGACACTATGGTATGTTTGTTTGTTGATCAATTCGACTATACGTAGACAACAAAAAAACAGAAGAAGAGTAATGTATGACAGTAGTAGATGTAATTTGTAGTAGTAGATGCTTCTCAGCGTAGGTTGCTACCTACGCTGAATAGCATATACTGAATGCCACTAAAATAAACTCAATATAATCCTCTTCCATTAGCCATAGTGAGCATTATACAATCAGTGTAAACTCTCGCCATGTCAGGGTCTTTATTGATTTCTGCTGCAATAAAAGAATCACCGCCGACCTTAGCCTCCCCATATACTTTTTCCAGTTCAATGAGCATAAATTGCAATAGGATTCCACGCGGTGGATGCCCCCGAATATTTCTTCCAAACTGTCACTATCTTCCGCAGAGAAAAGGTGCAAAGGTTTACCTGGAACCCTCATAGGTTATCAGTGAACATTAAAATATTTATTTTTCTATAAATGGGGACTCGCGTCAGGGCTTTGCCGATTTTCGTTATCACGGTCGAAGAAGCTTAATCCAAATAAATCACATTTGCCGGAGCAAACATAAATCTCAAATGAAGGCGTAACATAGTACGTAAGTAATTTTTGGGCAAACAGTTTGTAATGGCGTGTGGGCGAAGAGAAGTGTCGTGGAGTCGCGATTTCTACGATTGAAGTTTACTCAATTCGCTGCGTTTGCTTAAGATACTACGTAAATTATTTTTTGGCAAGCACATAGTCGGCGAAATTCATTTTCTCAATACAAACAAGTTCCTACCAAATTACATGCAAATATTTTTTTATAAATAAAACGTAACCAACAAGGCCTCGATTATCGTCATAAAAGATTACCTATATCAACGTGTTTCGTAAGCGGTAAGCAAACATTATTTTTCTACCTGTTAAATACAATTATCGTGCGCGTCTCTAACCACCGAAGTATAAGAGCAAACAGATTGAAAAAAATACAATATTAAACGGGAACCCCTGCTCATTGAGTCGACAATAAGAAACCAATAGTTGTATCAGCGCGCCGCGCTCCGATGAATGCTTACGCAAACAAGCAATAACAAGTGGCCGTAAAAATAACAACAAGCGGCGTGTCTTCAATATGGGTAGTCGGTGCAAGACAAACAGGTAGCAATATCAGGAATATCCATAGTCGACACCGGCGATATCAATAACGGAACCGCCAAGATAGGGGAGCCAGGCGCGTGCTCAGGAGAGATTGCCGCCGATTACCGTACTTCGATCCCATGCCTGCAAGTGGGCTTGCTGTCACATGTCTCGCTTTTATTAAACATACTCATTTCGCCCCACAAATAAAACCTGATCACGGCTTACACATAAATACGACGTTTAACGATGAACGAGCTTGGCAGATAATACAGAGTTCACTTAACAATTATCCGGAGAGTGCAATGTAAATAAGGAAATAAACAGCTCATTTGAGTTCGCAATAAAACACAATTTCACTCCGGTGTTCAAAGTCTCGCAATATTAAAAATGAATCCAATTCAGTATGGATGGGTCTCGGTAATCAATATGCAGTTTAAATAGTGTGCAATAAAGCTCAAGCTCTGTTAAAGTGTTTCGAATATTTGTTCTCCGGGCACGTCCTATTAGCGTAGTAAAGAAAATCTACCATCTCGTGAGATTGAAAATCAAACAATGCGCGCGCCCGTAACATAATACCATTTGTTATTAAGACACAAATGTGGCATTAGAGGGAAATAAGGCAAAAGCAAAAATGGTTCGGCGTCCCGCTCGTGGGGAGAAGGCGACACGGAAAATGTTTATAGAGAGAACATGGTAAGGGGGTAATGTTCCTAATAAAATTTTATACACCTTAATATTTCGCCGAACGATGAGTCGAGGCGTGTGTGAAATTATGTACCTACAGCGTGGTGACAGTATTTACAACTACTTCTATTGAGGCGTAAAGTGCAATCATTGTCGGAAATATTAAACATCGTACAATCACAAATCCAGTTTCTTTCAATACTTAGGGTAAATTAACCCTCACGGGCGATCATGACGTGTCGAGTAAACAAACATGCCAGCGCGGGGGATTCCACTCCGCATAGATACCATTTCACTCTTGAGATAATTTATGCAAATGAAATTCACATTACCCTGTTTCCTATTCGAAGCTGAGCACGCGCCCTGACATGTTTTCTGAGCATGTTTATTGCTGTGTTTTGTCTTTATTATCTCATCTCTCCCGTCACTACTACGGGCCCGTGTGTCGTCGTTCCGCCGCTATATTTCATAATTTTTGCCGCTCTCGGCTGTGTATTCGTTTTTATCATGTGCTAAAAGCTATCTGATATACATATATTTTAACTCAAATACAAGCGGCGTTATTAAAATACATTTCAATTTAGCAGTGCCCGGGTATAACTATGTTCTCTCTTAAAGCGAACGCTAAATGCATAATGCTGTGCGAAGATTGAAAAACTTAATAAACTCCACAAAGCGATAACAGAAACTAGGAACCGGTTTATGGGTGCTTTACAAAAAAAGCTTCTAACACCACAGAGCATTTTCTAAATTACCATCAGGAACCTAATAAAGCCGTGGAAGTTTTAAGAGCGCGTTTCGTAAAAATACGGTGTCGCAAAAGTTTTCTTTATTAGTTTCCCCCTTTAATCCGGCCAGGCGTATCCCAATGTCTTTATGGCGAATTTTCAATCTGAGTCTGGGCGGAAGCCAATAAGAAATCAACTATTTGTTCCCTGATTCCCGTGCATCGGTTGGAGGGGGACTTGCTTCTTTACGACTTCTTTTACGATTGGAGGTGCATTCGGAATTAGTCGTCTGCCGAGAGAGCCTTTCCGTGTCTACGAAGACGAATGCTAAAAGGATTACAATGACAGAGTTTGCCTTAAATCTGGAGCTTCCAACTTTTTATTGCATATTTCAAATCTCTCTCGGCAACATTTTTATTTTTACGTCAAAGTCGTTCCCATAACTTGAATTGCTCAAATTCGATGTGTTGGATACTTTGAGCCGCAATGAAGCGAATAATACCTGCCTTTAAATCACTGAAGTTTCCCCGGCACAGACGAGAATGTTTCCGATATTGTTAACTTTTCCTCTGAACGTTTTCTGCCGTTTTAAACACAATTGAATGAGTATGCGACGCGTACCTATACTTCGTTTTATTTTCGTTTAATGTTCTAGATTTATCCAAATTGAAAACTTTATTTCAACTTTATCTTAGATTTGAATTAGCCATAAAGATCTATTTTTATTTTTGACACTTATAACATTCAATTCAGCAATATATAAAAACAGGTTTGAGTTAGTTTTCCATATTTTAATCATTAACGAGCAAGTTAAATAACAAGTTGTACTCATTTTAATCACATTAATATAATTATTCTGAGACTAGATAATAAAGCGAACTTAATGAGCATTAGGTGGAGGAATTCAGCTGGATAATTAATCAGTGACGTGTTTATAGTTCACATTGTTGGTATTCTGTATATTAATTTAGATATGTACTACCAATTCATTACCCTGTTTGTTTATCTTCATCAAACCATATATCATGATGCCAAAAAAAATACTGATATAGTGTAATTTTCTGAGAAATTTAATAAAATTTTGCTGTTGTATATTATGAAGGCAACACTTTGTTAACTAATTTAATTATTATCAAATCCACTCAATCACAAAATCCGCAATATAAACGCAATATTATAATAAAAGAATAATTAACAAAACAATCAACTTATGTGAGTTTAAATATCAAATATTTTACTTATTGCTTTAGTTTTCAACTTAAAACGTATAGATTTGCAGCTTGGCAAAGACGGTAACCCTAAGCTAATTTTATTTGAATAACAAAAGCCACACAAAAACTGTTCGTACGAACGCTGAATAACCAAGAGGAGTGTCCCTCAAAGAGACTAAACAGTAATTAAGTATCAAAATCACCGACCACAAGCAACTACTCAGACTTCAAGCGGTAATCCTTGATGTCACGAGTCCCCTCATAAAACGTAAAATGTGACGTGTTATTTAAAAATTAAATCTGCAAAGAGGGCTCCGTCCGAGATGAAGTCTCACGTTAATACTTCACTGTGGTATGATATTGCCACGGATATAAAAACTTAAGAGGAACTATATTACACTTTCAAAGTCTAGGACTATGAAACTGGTGTATTAAATACTGAATATTCTACATTATATTCCTATTCTAGTCAAGCCAACCCTGTCTGATGAATAATTTTTCCACATATCCTCATACTCTTGCTATTTATAGAGATCACTGGTAAATTTAAGACAACGGGTTCTATTTACCACCAGGTTGGCCATCTACTAGATTGATAACATCAAATAAAAATTAGAACGCACACAAAGATTCACCACTTGTCACATTGTACGCAAATGTTTGACAAAGTAAGGACTGTGTTTTGCATATTTTGCATAATTTATGACTATCCCTACGATTTAGTCCTGAAGACTACTAAAATGAATACAGTATCTAATAACGCAATGCTGATTTGCTTCATCTAGTGCATCGATATCTTTCTAAAATACTCTGTTTCATTTTACGACATTCTTTTAATCGCTTCTAGTTCCATCGACCTCGCCTGGCTCAAGGGCCACTTCGCTATAAACTCACTTTAATGTTCTTTAATCTTAACAACTTTAAATTGATATTGGCAATGTAATACCCGATGTATTCTTTAGTTTGCTGTCTGTTAATTATGTGGTTATTATTGCTATCGGAACCAATTTCTAGTAATTTAGATCTAGTTTTTCACTATTTTAGGAAATAGCTTTTCGCCAATTTCTAGAGGATTTACAACAAAGTTGTGACTAAGACAGTTTTCAGTTTTAAATAATCTAACATTTTACATGTATGTATGAAATTATTGGCAGATGTAAAAACTGTTCAAAACCCCACAATTCCGTATTGTAAGAGATATCGTTAACATTGGCAACGTTTTGAAACACCAATACGATCCGCAGATTATCTGGTCACGTGTCGTGATTAACTCCGGACTCCGTACAAAATCGGTTACTGAGTACCCACGGGTCGTGACTGAAATCTCAAAAGTATCTACACAGAAATAACGCTACATACACAGTCATGTGGAGAAATCTACTTCATAAATTTAAGAACTAGGAATATCATTTATTACGAGGCAATTTATGGCAAAGCTAACATTGATTCATTTTATAACAATTTTTACTGCTTATGTGAGCAGATGAGCATATGATAAAGTAGAAACTGGCAGAAAATTCTAGCAGAAAAAAACGCGATGGCCAGGGACGAAATAAAGACTTGGTCCCAAAAATACTGTTTTCAACAGATATTTTCAAACAATCTAACGATTCGCACGTTTCAGTCAGTTCAAACGTTATAAACGAAAACTGTCCATCCAATTTTTTCCTCCATGGCCATCGCTATTTTGCTGCTAGAATTTTTCTGCCAATTTCAGCCTTATGAGCATATGGCCTTCTCCTTTACTCTCCAAACTATTACATTCCACTATTTTGACCTATGTCCAAAATAGGCATACCTATGTATGCCCTATAGAGTTCCATATGTTTAGTTCCTCTGTTTTCCTAGCCCAGCCTCCACCAGCGATCCTCCGCAAGTCATCCATCGGGCCTAAAGGTGAATGGTAACGGCCTATTTGAAAGTAAGGGCCGCCAATACATTTCAGGGACCTGTGGTCTTGCAAATGTTCATGGGCGGCGGTGTCACTTAATATCTGATAAACCGTATGCTCGTTCGCCACCTGTTCAGTAAAAAAAAACCTCTTAAAATATTTAACCCATTGACCACTAGGAATTCAGATACAATGCAAAATCTGACACTTTAAAGCGTTTCTGGCGGTCAAAGGGTTCAATCCAAGATCGCTTATTTAAATATTAATATATTGTATATTCATATATTTGTTCAGATGCTTGGTTAGGTATAATGGCTCGGAATAAGACCAAAAATTCCGGACTAAACATATTAAAAAATTGTTTATATATTTAGAAATTGAAATAAAGGAACAAATAATTACTCTCCGGGATCATAACAGGGCAATAAACATATATACTATACATATGTTATAAAGATTCAGGTGGTTTCAATTTATAATTTCTGTTATAAAAAAATAGTTTAATAATCCGCTAATTCCTAATTAAAAACAGTGACACATTTCACGGTCACGATCACGGCATCTGAACTTTAGTTTAATACACGTTTTATCGAGCAAACAATAATGGGTTATCCCAAAGTAATCAAAGATAGAGTCAATTCAAAGTTCCAAACACTTCCCGACGGTCTTGTATTTTCGGTGACGAACTTGGGAAGTTAAACCCCTAGACACCACTTAGCAGTTAATAAATAATGAGAAACGTTCGAAAGTTATATGTGAAAATAATTACTAATTTCAGAAGTCGTTTTTCGAAATTCAATTAAATATGACACCTAAATAACTACATACTTTAACAGCCAGTAATAGTTTACTGATGGACTTAGTAAAGGTGTATTCACTTGCACTTTGCAATAATATATACGCGATTCAAGCAAGTTGGTGATACCTAACACCTTGGCAACTAAAGATTAGGTGTCATAAGAGAGCGCAGCTCCCCGTGCTCTGCAGAATGTTTTGGTCATCAGCCGGCGCCTGCGGAAAATGCAACGGTTGGCATTAACTTTTGAGCCTGGGAGCCATCTAATATCTAAGTAATTCAAGATTTGTGGTTTTCCGTACGAGGTACGAGGACACTAACAACCTCGTACTATTATGTGTGAGATTTTATAATATGTAAGTGGAAACATATTAAAAACTAGTGACGTCCATCAGACCTTGAACCTATTACACAAAAAGGCGATTATTGTCTGCAGACTGTACATTCTAAATCTATGGTAGTAGCTACATCAACCGGGAAAATCCCGATTAATGAAACATTTCGCTCTCCGCATTAGTCGTCTATATATCTATAGTAGTAATGCATTCCACCGGGAACCCACGAATAATTTCATATTTGATTTTATGGCACATTTCTAAAAAAAGTTTTTATAATTTCTTAAGTAAACTTAAAAACTTTTTTTACACAAAGTGATTTTTATTTAGTAAGCAGCTTTTAAATTATCAGTATTGAATGGTGAACCTGTTAATAGCTCTGAATACTATTATGAAAAGAGGACGATAAATTATTCGTTATTCGAATATCTTAAGTTTTAGATTTACTTACAGTAGGAAACGAGCTTTATCATAACATAATCAACAAAACAAATGCCAACACAATGCCTACATCCAACCATGCCCCAGATTGCTCCTTTCAAACACAACCAATGTCCTTCATTCACCCGAAGCACGTGGAATATTTAATTTCCACTTTATCCGTATTATTATTGGAGACAGCCGCGATAACAGCACGAAACAAACATCGTACGGTATTAATCCAATTCCGAGAGCGTATTACGTAAAAGCTAATGGGCCAAAGTTTTCATGTACGAGCCAATTGTGTGCCGTTAATCTAATCGGTGCCGTGTACAACGACGTTTTGATATGAGGCCCGTTACGATTGCCAAATGAAAAATACGCGGATTTCCTGCCGCCTTTAATCGCCGTGTAATCCATCAACTGGCGCGATGGCGACTGCTTACGCCCTATTACGTATTGTCACGATATTTAATACGGTTGATGTATGAGCACCGATTGGCTGGTTCCAACGCAAATTGAGTTACCCGAATAACGCCGCGATCGTCGTTTTGTCATTTGGGACACATTACAGCCCACTCGATCTCGACTTGTGAGTTCTTTGATATGAGACGATGAAATTTTATAAAGAGTATCAAAGTGTTTTTACCACTGACATCTAAAATGCTTTTAAATCGTAATAGTATAATTATAATCATTGGTACCAAATCGAAAAATTTATAACATAAATTTGAAAGTGTGTCTGTTTGTTTGTCGTTAACGGAAAGGCGAAACGATTTTTAAGTGGAGATAGTTGAATGAAGAGTGACATAAGCCACATTTTTTTCTAATTATACGAGGTACATCCAACTCTGTTAAAATGGAGGTTTGTAGGGAGCATTCCGCAAGTTTTAAGGTAGAACGCCAAAAATTGGTATGCAGACTATTTGAACTAACTTAACTAAATTCAATGACACTAACAAAAAAAAGTTTTTTTTTCGAAAATCGTTTCTAGTAGACATAAAAGAGGGGGTGATATTGTATATGGGACTTTTCGCTGTTAACAAGGTAGAAAGCTAAATATCTGTGGAGAGACAGCAGCGTAAAATTACATTCTGTTTGCGTAACCAGGAACCACTGGCAAAAGCTAGTCATCAGATAATGCAAACGTAATTTATTTAGATATATTTTATACATATTCAATCTAGAAATAATTAGTACAACTTTAATTAGTTGTTTATCTAAAACAAAGTAGTAAAATGTTACTTTATCGCAATACTTAATTGAAAGAAAACGAACCTTTTCGTCGACATTTTAACATGATTTTTATGTAAATATGCCTACCGTTATAACTCCTAAAGATATAACAGTAACCATAGCATATCGTGTTGTTTGCTTAAACTATCCTTGACCAAAATAATTTACTGTGATAGGATCTTTGTACGTGCCCCGGTTTATTATAACTTTCTTCCTTCGAGCTCCAGCTGTGAGAGTCCCCCCCTTAGCCTATGGTACGGCCACCCTCTCCCCCTCTGACCAGAGTAGCACTGTTCATGCGATAAAACAATTACCCCAATGAAGTCACGTTTGCTACATATAATGCTATAACCGAAAAACTGCGAAACTTTGTCCAAAGTTTCAAATGATATTGCCAAAGTTGAAGGTAGAAAATTACGTTATAATTTGCATTGTTAGGTTTGTATTACTTTTTATTTGTACATATCCTGATTATTTTGAGCCAGGTGCACAAAATGGTAACGTAGACCTGCAATGTAAGCTTAAATTCGCAACTAAGTTTTTGATATTGTATATAGTATCACAATTATTTACCTATAAAAATTATGTATTGATCAGTAATATTTTGAATATTTCTACAATGTGTCACATACAATTGAAGAACTTAGGTCGCCTCGATTTACATCAGAAATCCCGGTCCTCCTTTATCCACATTCAGCCTTTGCCAGCGTTGGATTGGATAGCATTAATTTAACTAATATACTGGTATTAAAATAATTCCAATAATGATAACATATTTTTCAAACAAAAAATGATAGATATTTATTGTAACCTAAAAGCACAGACATGACATTATTTCTATTCTAAACATTGTTTTATCACTTTTGTAAACAAACTGTTGGCATCATTATTATTATATTCGGATTGCGAGTTATTTGATATTTTTTTAAACTTGCTAATTAATAAAAAGCAGTATTAAACAATGGGCGTCCACAATCAATTCCTATGATTACGCTATCGTGTACAAACTAACCAGTCGCGTGTTGACCTCATATCTTGATATGACCTAGCCCTTACTAATTACACAGCTTGTTGACTTGCTCAAACTCAATGAGGAGTAAGGGATATAATGGTTACCATTTTTTTTGTCTAATTTAGTACTGTTATTACCAAGACATTGCCAACAGTTCTAGAGCTTTAGGGGACAATGGCAAATAACAAGGAATATTTTACTGTTACCGGAAACTTAATCGCAATTCAGCGCAGTACCTCACTAACTTATATTAGAAATGATCACATTACCGTTGTGAATTAGGGTCCCTTATTATAACTATACTTTAAAAAAACCAATCCGTTAACATTAAAAAGAAGTATTGTTGCACATAAATCGATAAACGTAGTATAAAATATAACATAAGATCACTTTTCTATCAAAAAACCTATAAACATCGCTATTTGAATAAGTTCATTCTACGCAAAATACGTTGGAACTCGCATGATTTACAATATTTAAAACATCGGCCCTAGGCGTGCCTACGAATTACATGTTTATTGTGATCCACGTATGTAGAAGATTGAATGATGAAAAATGCAGCACTGAATATGTGATTCTGACAGGATATCCCATGAAAGATCGCACGACAAGCGTAGCGGCGCGGCACACTGAAATATAAAGTATTTCATAGTGACGAATCTCTAAGCTGCAAAATATTCAGCCGATGTCTACGCGGAACACACAAGAATTCGCAATGCGTAATTCTTTATCTTTTGACGTAATTATATATGAATAAAATATAAAGGAACTTATATTGATAAATTCATTTGTAGAAACATAGTATTTCTTTTATTAATGTATAAGATTTTGCTTAAGTACTTCATAATTATCACAAAAAATCTTAGATATAGTGAATTGAAAATACGAATTCCATTGTAATGAAATTTTGAACCCATCACTTTCTTGTTGTTTTATACAAAAGTTATAAATAGTGAAATGCACAGTGATGTATTTGATTCCAAAATTTCGTGCACTTTTCAGTACCATATAATATTTAGAAGATAAAAACAAAAAGGTATTAACTTATTATTAATTGCAAGGCTTTCTTTTCGTTTAAAACATTAATTGAATAAAATTTAAAGAATAAAAGATTATAAATACTATTGTGATTTTAATTAAATATTTTACTGAAAAGGATAAATTCTATATTTACAAACAGATATTTTATTTTGCTCAGCTATTTCAGTGTTAATAATATATTTTTACATTAAATAATTGTTTAAGAAGGAGGCTGCACTGTTGAGTTTTCTGGGGTGCTTCTTTCTCAACAGACCTAACCACTAAAACGCGCTATTTCAGGCATCAAATTCATATTTTAAGTTTATTTTATTTTTGTATGTTTTTTTACGTTCACTTAAGCACTTAGCTTAGCCTAATTTGAAATAAATGAATTTTTACTTTTGACTTTATAGGGACAACCAAATCTCAGTTAGTCAAATTAGATCAGCTGATGGCAGACAAGCAGCCGTTGCAACATACAGTGCAACAGCATTGCAGGTCTCATCGCGTCCCGCCAACGCGCAGCGATGATACAGCCCATATTGGAAAATACAATATAAAGGATATCAGGAATATTTCCTTTGCGTATTGGGCTAAATACATATTGTAAAGAGAACATGGTGAAAAGAGTAGAGAATCATTTTTTACTTTATTCAAATTGTATATAAACAAAATCGTGGTAGAATAGTACACGCTAAAAATAGAAAACCTATTGTGTCTGGCACCTTAAGGCGTCATTGGCGGTTAAAGTGAATACTTGCTTGCCATAAATGTCCAAAGTTAAAGTTTACAAAGTTTAGATTTTTAAATATTTTTAAAAAAAGTTGTCCTCATAAGCCTATATTTAATATGTTGATAAATGGCAACTATCGCCTGTCATACTCCAATCATTGAAAATCTACCACATTATAGCTGCTAACTTAAAACGTACAGATCATAAGTTGTAGCCAGTAGGTTTTTTCCCTTTACCTTCAAAACACAGCTATGCCAAATGAATTACTTTTATACTGACATTATCACATTAACAAGGTCATAGGCTCGGTCCTTAATTGTCTAGGTAGGTGGTGGAACCTACCAGGCAATCCCAGATATCATCCCCTGAAATAAAGGGTTTTTCACTTCTGTGTTTCGGGATGAAGGCACTATAGCTACTCGTAGTGATATTAACGGATACAAGAACATAACATTTGTTGTCTCGGGTGTCGGCGCAGTGCGGCATTGATGGAAAATAATAACTGTTTATCAGTTGTTGGTCTCTATCAAAGCCGCTCTATCATTTTCAGGCGTATCACTTACCATCAGGTGAGAGTCTTGACCATCCTGTACACGTAGTAACATAAAAATAGCTAGTATTAAGTTTTCCACGTAACAATGCTCTTTGGTAAATCCAATTTCAAAAGGCTTAAATCCTTCAATAAGATGCCTAAGGTTGCCTGGAATAAATCGCCTTGTGCGATAAGGCCGCCCATTGTACTGCATGTGTATTATCATGTTTCTGTGTCTTTCTTTTTATTTTGTTATTAAAGTGCAATAAAGTATATAGTAAAAAAAAGTATGTTAACACTAACCTACTCAACTGCAAACGAATTATTCATTCATATGCCTGAACTATCGGACCCAAGCCCGCATACATGTAATCTGACTTATCAATGCGGCTCCGAGCCGTCACAGCATATGCAAATCGGTGCACAACATGGTTGCAACCGTCCCACCGGCGTCTCAACATTGATTCGAACCCGCACCTGCCCAATTCCCTGCCGACGTCGCATTGCCAATTCAAACTCCATTTACCGACGAGAAACATTGTTGAGCTCTCAAGCCTTTGCGAAGCTCACGTCAACGGTTGCGAAATGGTGTGTCTTATCGTTCTCCAGGTGGATCAGGTATTCTATTGAGATGACGTTCTAACGTAGGCTAGTATAGTTGGCAATAAAAGTGACTTAGTATTTGCATTTTGAAAATATCATAATGCCCAATAGAACTAGGTTTAGAACTATTCCAAATATTGAAACTTTTTTGGCCAATGTCACTTGTACTTCTAGTACTCTTAATAATAACTAGTGTAACTAGTACTTATGAAATATAGTTTAATTTATTAATACTTTATTTACCATACTACAACAGCACAAAGGCAAACTGAAAGCCTAGAGGCCTATTACCTACTAGTTCAATTAAATAATACGCTTCCACTATTGTTGCTGACTGTACTACCAAACATGGAGACCTATTTGTATTGAGATGTCTATTTGACATGTTCATAAAGGTTTGGCCGATGGAGCTAACCTTGGTCTAACTGTCCAAATCTGTAGTATGCAATCTGCATTAATACTATTTGTCTCATTTTATTTCAAATAGCTCGTATTTTTAATTTTATTACAAATTTCTGAGGTATGTGATAAGATAACCTTAAATCAACTCAGTGCTTCAAAAGAATTGCAGCTTCCATGGCGTTAAGCCATGACAAAAGGACTCATAACTCAGATACGTAAGGTACTGAGTTCAATCTGAAAACACATTTAAGAATCAAATTGTATACTTTTTAACGAATATACCCATATGTTAGATTCATTAATTTTTCATCAATCATTTCAATTCAAAATACGCGAGTTATTATTAGGTTCATCTCGTTTAAAGTGCTCTTACCATTTATGTTTAAAATATAAGAGTATCAAAAGATAGCCTTCGAACAAGTCGGGGAACAGTTGTAAGGCATTATTTGTTTCCAGTTTGTATTTGTTCAGGCGTTGGAGTCACGTTTCTTTAACAATTTGTAGTTGTTCTCCTGCCCCTATAAAAGTAACCATCGCGTACCGTCCGTGTCTAGGTCCCACCTGGCTTGACGATATCAATTCTCTCGATTCTTTTTGGAATTGTATCACTAGTAGTGTTTGTTATAGTGCGACGTTGCATAATACTGTTCGTTTAATAATACTGTAGTAGAAATCAACATTGACCACTACTAAGTACAAATTCAAAGGTGACTTAATTTTTTGAAAATGGTATCTAGAACGAAATATAATTCGACGGATTAAAATGGATACAACTTTAAGTTAAATGACGAATTTTATAGTTTCAAACCAATGGAAATTTTCAAAACATTGAATCTGCCAAAATTTTCACTTAATAAATTAAGTTCAGACACGTATAAGATAAACAAAGTGCTGCCAGCCAAATTAGTTTTTAGAACCGACTTGAGTACCCTTGTATGTAATCTATAGTTGCCCAAAACAATAAAATGTAGTCTCACGCTACGTTGGACAATTTGTATAAATAAAAGAGGTAGGTACTTGATGTGTATCTTACTAAAACTAATTTCGAAGACATTGACTGACTGTAAAGGTATGGAAACATGGTCAGAGCATCGTCGTGTCAGCCGCCTACTTTTAAAGAAACTTGTATCAGTGATTGTAAAGAATTCAACTGATTTAAAACGAGATTACATTTCTAAAAATCCTCGATTTTGTAACGCAGGCATGTGAGGATCTTTTGTGTACTTAAGCAAGTTTTTTGGGTGTTTAAATACAAATTTTATTCTAGCTCGTTTAGAGATGGCGTTTCTTTTCCAATATCAATCCCGTCATCTCTTATTATCTAAGTAGAATATTTATACGTATACCGAAGACTAGGATTACTAGAACATGGACAAACTGAAAAATAAAACATCTGAATATATATTTTATATTTAAAGAAAATAATGAGCCTCTCGCTTTTATAAATGACAAAAGCATAGATGTATAATGATGTGTTGTTATGTATGCAAGATGCTTTTATTGAAGGCCTTCTTAGAAACGTAACTTTAGATTTCAATGAAGTACAATGACCCTTATTATTAACATGAAATCGTTAAACATTTTCAGATTTCATGCAATCATTATATGTCTCAAATGTGAAACTGATTTATTTAGAATTAACGGTATATTTTTATCCTCATGTTAGGTATCAAATATGCATTCAAGTATTTTGTGCATTTTAAATTATTTTTTCGATTTTAATTTTACAACTTGTTTCTAAATTATATGTATTATTACATAACTCTATTTATTACCTAAATATGCATTAAAAATAAAACATTGACTCAGAAAAATAAATTTTATTTTGTGTATAAATTGAAAACAATTAGAATTCTTTGTTAACCATCATCAGCTTATTAAAACAACTCCAACGAGGGGCATGAGCGTATACAGGGTGTATAGGCCGTCCACGCGGGCCCAGTGCAGATTAGCCGACTTCACGCACAACCTTCAATTTTTTTTTTAGGTGTACGCAGGTTTCCTCACGAAGTTTTCCTTCACTGTAGGCCGCTTGACTTAACGTATACATAATTTCGAACTTTCGAAAAGATAATGGTGCGCGTCGGAGCTTCCGAAAAAAAAAACAACGGACGAAAACATAACGAAAAATCCAGATTGCCGTATCGTGTTAAATCTCCACTGTATGAATCTATGAACAAATACCTCTTTGATGTTATTTTATTCGCAGTCCGCTAGGATGACTCAAACGCGTTTCGTGAATGTGACCTCCATTCCTGTCTTTGATCTACATCGCGTTTAAAAAGTATTTCCTTACTTTTGGGATGCACTGATTTTGTTTGTGTTGAAAGCAAAGTTAGGATGCACCATTTTTGGATAGTATTTATAGAATTCGTCTTACTTTCTCGGATTTGGTTGGCATTATGTATGTTTAACATGTTTTTCGAAAGAATTTAATCAGTATGCAAAGCGCAGTACATATTTACTTGATTGATACTATTTTAACAAAATAAGAAAATATAAAGTGTTAAGATATTAAGTGGTTATGTAAGCCTTGCAAGTTTTTGCTACGTAATTAATCAAGGCTTCGGAAAGTTAACAAAGCTGAAACAGTAGGCAAATAAAAGAAGAGAGTTGCACTAATAACTTATCTTTGATGAATATGTTTATTAATCAATAATGGCTTATATTTTTAATTGTTCATCGTGGTCAAGAAAACCTTAAATGTAAAATACCATTGCTCTAAGCATAAATTATATATAGAAATCACGTGTTTCAATCATACGGTTATTCTTAAAATATATATTTCCTTTTATTTTCAGATCACGTTCGAGAGTTCTCATGCGGCACCCTTTACTACAGAACCTTCTTTGTGGACTCAAAGCGAGATGCCCTCTACGTTGGAGCCATGTAAGTTATTCAGTGAAATATCCACAATATTTTTAAGTTTGAGATACGTGATATATTTGCGTTGACGCCAATATTAAATTGTTTTTAGGGGTGATTCAGATTTTATTTAAGTATTCGTGTCAAATAGAGTCTGGTTTTAAAATGTAAAAATATTTGTGATATTAGTAGTTCTAACTTCGAATTAGCGAATTAGCACCTCTAAAATGAGAATGAAATATTTTTTGACATTGAAGTTATTTTTTCAAAAATTAAAAATTATCGAAAAAAAAACAGAGATTTTTGGGGGTCATTTTTCATGAAAACTGCCACAATTCGGCTATTCAAATTAAATAGTAATATACCAAATATCATCTTCAATGCCCCGGTAGGTTGCGGGAACTGCAAGGACTGTGAGTGATTTTTTCATTACTACGCTATTACAATTGCAGCTAGTGTCCGACCGAAGGTCTATTTTCGGCCGAAGCCGAAGCCGAAGCCGATTAATCGGCAATCGCCACAATCTTCGGCAGAAGCCGAAGCCGAAGCCGAAGGTTTATAAGCTCTTAGTAATTTTGTTCAATATTGTCTACAAGCTACAATTAATGTTATAGATTATTTCAAAACTTCAATATATTGACTGTCTCAATATGGAAGTGGGTTCAAGATGATAAAAAAAGTTTGTGATTTATTCGTAAACAAATAATCATTTATTTATTAAGTTATATATAAATCACAATCAGACCAATCAATCAGTCTTTGTTTACTCGACAAAGCCGAAACTAGACTAATAAATAAAATGAACAAACACCAATTTCTTAATAAATAATTAAATGTTGGTCAATTAAATGCTGTCTCTCAGTCTTTCGTAACAGTTCGTTCAATCCCGACGGTTGCTCGGATCTTCGGCGAAATCTTCGGCTTCGGCCGGGTTTTGGGCCGAAGCCGAAGGTTTCGCCTTTTGGCCGAAGGTGGCCGAAGCCGAAGCCGAAGCCGAAGCCGAAGCTTCGGTCGGACACTAATTGCAGCTAACCTCTGTTCCGTAGGTTAGTGTAGTGGCCACTTAATACTTACCTAGTGACATTAAGATAGAAACCAAGCATACAACTTACCAGATCGTAAGTAGCTGCAGTTATCTATAAATTGTGTAAATAATCTTTTTATCCCAAGTCAATATCAAAATATTTTTTTAAATATAGACATACTATATGATTTCTCATAAGGAGTGAAATTGCAAAAGAATGTTAATCACTTATAAATACTTTTTTTCCAATAGATAAGTCTTTTTAGTAAACATAAGATTAAATTACAACTTATTATAATGAAACGACACGTATTAATACTGCGCTGCTCCCCTTTTTTACCATTTATAATGAATAAAAACGGTCATTAAACACTAAACCCCTAAGTCAATAAAAGAAACAGAAAGACAGCGAAACTGGTAGGATATCGACATAAAACTACCGCAATCCCATGCGTTTTGCAATTAAATAATGTCATGTTTCCATAGAACTGATGGGTAAAATTACCAATAATTTAATAACATACATGTGGGCAAACAATGAATATAATTGATAATCGTAATCATGTTCCGACTGATTGATGTGGGTATCTGTTCGCCCAGAACGGATCGATATAATCGAACAGATTGTCCCACTTTCAAATCTATATACAGGTTGTAAAATAATTTATAATCGATTAGTTGAAATGATACCGTATTAAAGCTATTAAAGTTTCTTGATATATTTTATTGTTGTATGTACTATAAAGTTAGCTATTTAATAGTTTTAAGACTACAGCTTTAGAAACACTTTGTTTTTTTTTGCTATAGCAGGCAAACGAGTTTTCTCGTTCGCTCATCTGATGGTAAATGACACCGCCGCCAACGTACATTTGAATACCAGAGGGCACTGAAATGCGTAGCCGGCCTTTCAAAAGAAACTCTCTGGTCGGATCGAACCCGGGTCTCTCGCGTGGCAGGCGGGGGACCCAGTAGTTAATATTAAATCGGATCTTTCGAGTATCAGATGTTGTGTTCTTATGGGTGAGATATTGGATTATGGTTTCGGATTACTGGTGCATTATTAGTAACAATCGCCACTCACTAACTAACACTAAGAACTATCAAAATTCCTATTTTGTTATTAAGTGGTTACTGCTGTCTTTGGTATACACATTTTTTAGACACGAGAATCATTTTTGTTCATCATCATCATCATTTCAGCCCAATTATGTCCACTGCTGAACGAAGGCCTCCCCTAATGATTTCCACGCGGACCGATCCCTTGCAGTTGACATCCATCTGCTACCCGCCACCTTAACCAGATCATCCGTCCATCTGGTTGGGGTCGGCCTACGCTTCGCTTTCCGTTACGTGGACGCCACTCGAGAACCTTTCCGCCCCATCGGCCATCGGTTCTACGCACTATGTGCCCTGCCCACTGCCACTTCAACTTGCTAATCCTCTGGGCTATGTCGGTCACCCTAGTTCTCCTACGGATATCATCGTTTCGGATTTTATCGCGTAGGGAGACACCTAACATAGCCCTCTCCATAGCACGCTGAGCAACCTTGAGTCTATTCAAGAGGCCCTTAGTGAGCGACCACGTTTCGCTTCCGTATGTCATAACTGGCAACACACACTGGTCAAAGACCTTCGTCTTGAGACACTGAGGTATTTTGGACGAAAAGATCTGCCTTAACTTCCCGAACGCTGCCCATCCTAATTGGATTCGACGAGAAACCTCCTTCTCGAAGTTGGACCTACCCATTTGGACTACCTGTCCCAGGTACACATATTCGTCAACAACTTCGAGGACAGAACTTCCAACTGATATCGGTATAGGTACGACATGGGCATTAGACATGACTTTCGTCTTGTCCATGTTCATTTTAAGACCCACCTGTTGAGAAGCTCCGTCTAGGGTTTCGAGCATAGTGCTTAAATCCTCCATGGATTCTGCCATGACTACTATATCATCGGCAAATCGAAGATGAGTGATGTACTCGCCATTCACGTTGATGCCAAGTCCTTTCCAATCGAGCAGCTTAAACATATCTTCCAACGCAACTGTGAACAGTTTCGGAGATATAACGTCTCCCTGTCTCACTCCTCGGTGCAATTGGATAGGTTGTGTAAGCTCTTCATGTACACGGACTGACATAGTAGCGCTCTCGTACAGACATCTCAATACTTCGATATAGCGAAAGTCAATATGGCACCGTTGGAGGGCCTGAAGCACAGCCCAAGTCTCGATCGAATCAAAGGCTTTCTCATAGTCCACAAACGCCAAGCATAATGGCCGGTTATACTCTCTAGTCTTCTGTATAACCTGCCGCAGCGTATGTATGTGGTCTATGGTGCTGAAGCCTTTGCGGAACCCGGCTTGTTCGGGGGGCTGGAAATCATCAAACCTACGCGCGAGACGGTTCGTGATGACTCTGGAGAACAACTTGTAAATGTGGCTCAATAGCGTGATGGGTCTATAATTCTTCAGCAAGGTTTTGTCGCCTTTTTTGAAGAAAAGCACCACCACGCCATTGCTCCACGCCTCTGGCGTCGCACCCTCACGGATCACGGAATTAAAGAGCTTCTGAAGGGTCTTAAGCACTGGCGTGCCACCTGCTTTCAAAAGTTCTGCGGTAATTCCGTCTTCTCCGGGGCCTTATTTCGCTTAAGTTGTTTCAGAGCCATCCTAATCTCGCTCAAGGTGACTTCCGGGATATCCTCAGATAAATGTCGGGTTAACTTAGCTCTCGGGTCTTCGGCTAAGCTTGAAGCGGGAATCTGTGTAGCGGTATATAACTCGCTGTAAAACTTCTCAATCTCCCTCAAAATCTCTGGTTTAGATGAGACTACATTTCCACTGTTGGTCTTCAGACTAGTCAGCTGGCTTTGCCCAACAGACATGTTCCTTGCAAACACCTTGGAACCCCTGTTCCGTTCGATCGCCTCTTTAATACACTTTGTATTAAAGCGACGAATATCGCGTCGCAAGGAGCTGGATATACGTCTATTAAGCTGCCGGTATTGTGACGCGTCGTCTGAAGACTGCAGTTTCATCTGTCGTCTTGTCGCCATGAGATCGAGAGTCTGTTGAGATAGTTTATTGGGTCTTAATTTGCGTTGTCCCTTGCAAAACTTAGACCCAACTGTTTGCAGAGTTTCCACTAGCCCGCTATTTATATCGTCCACTGTTACGCAGCTCTCTAGGCATTCAAAGCGATTCTGCAGTTCGAGTTGAAAGCTCTCGGGGTTATTGATTTGAAGCACGTTAGGTCGGAGCGTAGACTTCATCAGGCGAGACCTCTCCAGTTGAACATTAATATTTAACGTGCCTCTTACCATACGGTGATCGCTACCGGTTTTCACCCTGGCGATCACAGAGACGTCGTTAAATATATGTCTTCTGGTGGTCATGATGAAGTCAATCTCATTTCGTGTGGAACCATCGGGACTCAACCAAGTCCACTTCCTCTGCGGCGGCTTCTTGAAAAAAGAGTTCATCATAAAGAGTCCCTCTTTTTCCATGAAATCGGCCAGCCGCTGTCCCCTGGGGTTCCGGTGTCCAAATCCATATTGCCCCACTTTCAACTCACAACCACTTCGAATGCCCAGCCTTGCGTTGAAGTCTCCCATAACGACCGTAAAGTGTGTCTTGGAGGTATGCATTGCTCTGCTGATATCATCATACATAGCCTCCACTTCATCGTCGGAGTGCGATGAAGTCGGTGCGTAAACCTGTACCACCTTCAGCGCATAGCGCTTGGTGATTCTTAGTACAAGGTACGCTACCCTAGCTGACACACTTTCGATCTTCACGATGTTGTTGATGAGAGACTTATGGACGAGAAACCCGACACCACCCTGGGACAGCTGGTCGCCCTCACGGTAGTAAAACAGGTTGCCGGATTGCAGTATTGTGGTATCCTCCCCCTCTCTTCGGACTTCACACAAACCTATTATGTCCCAATGCAACCTGCCTAACTCCGTTTCTAGCTCTAATAGCTTTTCGTCAGTCCTCAGTGTGCGCGTGTTATATGTTGCCAGTTTTAAATGCCGTTGTTGTTTCTTTAGGTAGCCGGATCTCTGCCGGAGATTCTTAGCACCCCTTGCCCCGCCGTAACCGTGGCCGCTACCGTAGCCCGGAATAGCGGGGCCGCCGGGGACTAGGGGCCAATTCTTACCTGCGTCTTCCATTGGGGGTAAATGCCATACTCACCACGCTTGGCAGGCGGGTTGGTGAGCGCAGAGATACGCCAGTACCTAAGTGATGCTGCTGCCCATCACTTGGTGGGAAATATTCCCTCTGTCGCCTTCTACGACACCCTAGGAAGAGTAGGGGTGGTGACAATCGTATTCTAGTCTGCCGTCACCACACGGCCAAGCCGTCACCACACGGCCAATTTTTGTTAAATATTCTAGAACCATTTTGTTCATGTCAATCAATCATTTAAAATATATCATGTATACCCACTAAGGTTAAATTATATATTATTTATCATCCCTTTGTTTACAAAACCAGCTCTATATGAAACCAGGTTTTTAGTTTTGGAACTGATCTGTGTATGCTGCTAAAATTATGTTTATCATTTTGTTGACTTGATAAACAGATTATTTGAATTTCGGCCACTCAATATCCAAATGTTGCGATATGTAAGATATCCTTCGTCAACGTTTATCCAAAACATGACGATCTTCCGCCATCGACTGATCGTTTTGCGATCTGGTTCGATCTTCACGCCCATATACTATATGTAGGTATTATTTCAGAACATCAATGTACGTGAACCACAATGGCACACAGTAACTAAAGCGATTGATAACAGGCCCGTGTTAATACCAGGTTGGACAAAAAGCCAATCGTTCCAATACATCGATGCCTTGTCATTTTAATTACCACTTTCTATTATTACTTCCTAGTAAAAAATTAAAGAGAACACGTGAGTCATAAAAAAACGTGCCATTAATGAGGCATTATAGTGAAATGGAAACTCTGAATTCTATTTTTGACAGTACAAGAAAAATTGTTCTTGTAAACAAATTAATAAAAACTTTACTACCACATCAATGGAATTCTCGTAATACGGTATGTAATAAATAGTTTTCGTGCATTGCATTCTTTTACAGATACTAATCTTTGTTATTTTGAGTAGAAGTCTTCATTAATTCATTGTAAGGATGACCGTTTACTTTCCTATTGAATTTTAAATCATTACCTGTCATCTTTTCATGAAATTATACCATTTTTAATTACAATAATTGTAAATAAATGTATCACGATTAAGAAATATATAATTAGTAGGTGCAACACTAATAAATTTTCTAATATGACACTCTTATATATCGTATCTTCATATCTTAGAAGATAGAATAGAAGATATTATAGATATATATGGTCTCAAAATACTTTTAACTATACACTTTATAAGATTTATCTTTCTTTATTAAAAGTAAAAATTTTTATTTTTGTGTTGTGTTGATACGAATGGTCCCTATTTCCTATAGAGTGTTAAATCTCAAAAACTTGTCAACTTTGATGTTTTATGTAATATTTTTGGTGACGAATTGTATCACGCTTTAGTGATATTATTTTTGATGATCCGAGCAATATCTGCAGAAACACTTCAGTTACGGCGAGTAAAAGTATACGTTTATGTTATAAATTCGTCTATAATAGTGACAAAAATAATTGGGTACTCGAAATCAATTATATAATATATGGTGCACAAATGTTAACTTCCATGCTTGTTAAGATATTATTATAGCTATTTTAAGTAAAAAAGTTTCAATTGATTGGGTTTTGTACGATACCGATTATTTCCTATAGAATTTTAATTCTTAACCACGTGTACTTTTGATAATATTATGTGTTGTATTACAAATTGTGAAAAATATGTTATCAATAATTATAGAAAGATGGCGTCAACAATAGTTTTATATAATTTAGTGCTAAAAGTGCTCATATATGGCATATCCTAAAAAAGGATTAAATAATGGGCCAATTTCAAATGTTTTTGTGTTGTAATTTGACAAGGTAAATATCAATTTTAGAATATTACATTTTCTATTTTTATCAAGTCTCCAACTTAAGAAATACAACTGCTCGGATTAACTTATTAAAAGTGATGGCCAAATAATGAAAGTACAAAGAAACAATTAATTGCGTTATATTACTGATGATGATGTCATTTTACCTATAATACGACAAAAATAATTCTGTATTATTT
This sequence comes from Leucinodes orbonalis, assembly GCA_019425675.1. NCBI lineage: Eukaryota > Metazoa > Arthropoda > Insecta > Lepidoptera > Crambidae > Leucinodes > Leucinodes orbonalis. The sequence continues at coordinate 86,755 of PQWD01008266.1, forward strand.
TGAGGCACCTAGTACGTATTTTATTTCATTATGGCAAAGTAGTATTATCGGTGAGTTTAATCGGCTGCTTCATGCAAAGGTCATAAGTTTGACTTCAGAGCCATCACACAATCGTTCATTTCTTTTTTAGTTAGGGCATACAGGTTGAATCCTGTTGTTTACAATGAAACTAGTCAGTACTAAGGAGAAACTTTTACCTAAGTGTTAGTGGTACACGATCTGCTTGTTTATAAATGTGTTATTCGATATGAAATGTAATCGGAACAAATCCTTTTGATTTTATGAATTATTGTGAGCGTAATTCAGCCTTAGAACTTGTGATTTAACAACAAATTATATTTTCCATTCACTTTTCATCAGTTGCTTAATTCAGTACAAACAATGTATCACATATAATGAACTCTATCAATATAAACGCAAATGGCACATACATACACATTACAGTAAAGCCATAGCATTGGTTTATTACATAATAATCTTTACAATGCCGCATGTTTGGTGTTGTTTCGAGAAATTTGTTCAATATATTCTTAAAACTAAGCGAAAGTTCTAAATTAGTCCATTATAAATTATAATACAAAAGGTAATATGAAGAGGTGATATGGGTCCCGTGTGTCACGAAACCTGTAGTTGGGAAACTAATAAACGCCTCATTCTCAGTCATAAATGATCACTGATAACGACGTTTTACTGGCTACGTTATATAGTAGGCTCCAGTAAATGAAACTTTCGTTTAGTTTAATAATAGGTTGGTATAAATTGTAAGTTAAACAGAACCATGAGCGATATGCATCAGGTCAAAAAACCATGACTTTAGGCAAAGTTTATACCAAATTTTATAAAACCAAAAAGTAGGTAGTTTGTATAGAGTGAGGACGTATTGGTCGTCTGTATTGGTACCTCAATTTTTTCGTTTATTTCATATACATATTTCATATATATATATATATATATATATATATATATATCATGTATATATATATATATTTGTCATAGTCAAAATATATAACTAAACAGATATATATTTTGCACACATAATGAACTGAACATGATGCAGGATTGAGCGGAAAGAATTTCCATGAAAAATCTCTTGTATCTATCGGGGTTGTTTGGTATACTGTCATTTGCGCTTGGTTACTTAGGAAGAAATACATTTATTTGACCACACAGTTACAGTTTTACATCTTTAAGACAATAACGTTTAAAAAAGGAAGGAAAAGAGAAAAAAAAATAAAGGTTTAACACCTTTTTTTTCTTTCACATGGTTCATTCATGTCACATTCAAAATAATAACCAAAAACAAAAAAAAAATATTAACACAGATGTGGTCAAATGGGCCCGGCCTCAGCATAAGCTGCCGTGATAAAGTGAGTCTTATCACGGGAGCGTTGGTTTTCTGACAAGGCCCAGGTGACGTCATTATTATATTTCCAATCCTTATAGTATAGTTAGACACATACATTTACGAAAATTACGAAAAGTACTATATAAAAAAACATACAATATAACGGAAATTCAAGGCTTTTGTACTGTTTTTTTTAAAAAGGTAATTGATAAATGAATAATGACTTACATTTAATGGCGCGACCTGTGCGTCATATAAATACAATACAAGAATAAAATATCCTTAGAGTTAAAGAGCAAGCGATTTAACATAAAAATGTTTTTTTTCTTTCCTCTTGACGAATACTAATAAAACAATTACGAATGTATTCAACATTCTAGTTTATAAGTATGAATAAGTACAAATATAGGTAAACACTAGATCTTTTGATATTTAAAAATATATATTGATTTTTTCATCAGACTTTAAATTTATTTCTATGTGCTAGGATAAGAAAAACCAATGCGTATTTACTCCGATATCTTTGACTAACACTCAAATTATGTAATAAATAAGGTGTAAAGTGATAATAGGTATTTCATGAAACCCAAACCTAGAGGATCTTGTTCAAACCATTGAAGTCGAACGCACTCATAGGGACGTGAAGATAACATTGTATCCTAATTCCGTTTGGGCGAAACTTTTCTAATCTCTTTGAATGGCTAAAGTTTGAGAATAGAGGTCGGCAATGGTTTTATACCACGTTTCAACAAGATAATGCCTATTATAGTAAGAACTATTGTCTTTTCTTTATGTGAACAAGACGAAGAGTTCACTTTCCTAATGTTAAGTGATAGCACTGCACCTTAGGTGTTGATATCAATAACAGAAGGTAATAATTACATTTTAGGTCAACATTGTCCTGAGTCCGTCCCGTGGAATACATATTTATTTATAAACAATAAATCTGATTACCTCATCCAGACGACACAGTACCACCACCTTGTAGTTTTAATCAACCTTACTCCTATAAAATTAACATGATTATGTTTTTCTTATTTGAGGGTTTAAGGTTTATACTTATGGTGTTTTTTTTCTTACAGGGACAGGCTGTACCGACTGAACATGAACAATATAAGCTCGACTCATTGTGAAGTAAGTATATTATAAGGTTTTAGTGACAGTACCAATAAATGTGACCAATATAATCGATATTGTGTAGGAACAGAGTCAATATGGACGCTTTCATAATTTTATGGTGATAATGGTCACGCTTCGGCAGCATAGACCACATACCTAATATGTATATTATTAGTGTATTATGGTGCGGCAGGTTATACAGGTTGTTGTTGTGGCGCGCTCCGGCCCGGTGGACTGAGGACTTGCGAAAGGTCGCTGATGGACGCTGGATGAGAAAAGCGGAGGAACGTGATATCTGACGCAAAATGGGGGAGACCTATGTCCAGCAGTGGACTGCAATAGGTTGAAGAGATGAGAGAGAGAGGTTATACAGAAGACCGTAAGTATAACCGGTCTTTATGGTTGCCGTTAGTGGACTATGAGACAGCCTTACGATATGATGTGTAATTTAAATAATTACATTATTATTTAAAAGTAAACATATTTCATATTAATGATACAGTTAATATTGTAATGAACGTCGGTGGCCCATTAGTTTGGACTATTGCCTTCCGTTCTAGAAGACCCCACGACGTACCAATGTCTTTTCGAATTTTCGGAATTATGGTTATGTACATCACTCTTACGGTGAAGAAAAATATCCTACGCACGCCTAGGAAAAAACAACAGGTTGTGCGTGCTCGTGCCTCTCAGTGGGGATGTATATGATGATGATGAATTAATATTTTCTATATTAACTGTGTTCTTTTTTTCAGAGGGACTCAATCAATTTGGAGCCCAGCAACGTGGCTCAATGCGTCTCGAAAGGCAAATCCGAGGTAACTATATTTTTTTTTAAGATGATTCTTATCTTTTGATGATTGATATCTTTGATTTGATTGATATATTTGATTTGTAGCGTCGGTGGCTCAGTGGTGTGGACTGTCGCCTTCCTACCGGGAGGGCTGTGGTTCAAATCCCGACACGTACCAATGTATTTTCGAATTTTCGAAAATATATGTACGTTATCCGACGCTCATACGGTGAAGGAAAACATCGTGAGGAAACCTTCATGCACGCCTGCGAAGAGATTCGAAGGTTGTGTGTGAAGTCGTCCAATCCGCACTGGGCCCGCGTGGATGACTAAGGCCTAATCACCCTATACGGGTAGGCTCATGCCCCTCGGTGGGGACGTTAAATGAGCTGATAATGATGATGATAATTTGATTTGATGATTGATATTTTTGATGATTGATATCTTTGTTTTGATCTTTTTAAATAACACGTTAAAATATTTTTATTTTTAAAATATATCATAATATATTTTTGTGATGATCTTTTAAAGAACCTCCGAAAAAGTCAAAACACATTTGATCCTATCCTTCAGTAATTAGGACTGAATTTGATTTAAACTCTTTTATATTTTTTTTTAAATTAAAGAATATACCTTCGATATATCTAACTTATGACACAGTACCAAAATATTGAATCTGCGCTGTTTTAGTGAAATGAAAATGACAATTTAATTAAAAACTCGCGTATTTCCCGAGTAGCGGCGGATGAAACTATTTCTACGTCATTTTAACACTGAACGACGGGTGGCGGGCATATTTCATAGCGCTATTTAATACTTTCATATTGCATTTGTGTTTTTTTACTCCAAGCAATCCAATAGTTAGCTGCTAAGTAGGGCAAAATGACTTAGTGATCTTACCAAGTTATTATATGACTTTGCCAGTTTACCAGTTTTTCACCAGTTTTTATATAAATTCATTGTAATACAGCTATGATGAAATATAGGACAAATTTAGGAATAACTTACATAAACTTCGACTTAACCCATATTAAAGGTTTATTTGTGAAATATTCATCACGTTAAATAACTTCAAACCATACGTGAAATGTATAAATATAAAAACACAATGTAGAAAAATCCGACAATGTAGATAAATATTATTGCTCTTAATATTTGGAAATTATATTATAATATCTTGGCTAGCATCTCATTTATTTATTACGCAATTCAGGTTTTCTGTTAGTTCGACAATTTCTCAATGTAGTCGTAGTGACGAGAAATGTATATTAAAAATACAATTTACGAGTGAGATTCTACGCAGCGTTCGCGCCATCAGAAAACAACGTATCCCTTTAGCCGACTGTTTAATTAATGCCACACATTTCCCTCTAAATTACTCACAACTAGCACTATTTCTATCAAGGGTTAATCCCATTTTTAACAGTGAGCGGCGGGCGGCGGGCATATTTCATAGCGGGAGCTTAGAGCGCGCGGTAGCTCGCTATATTAAAGCCGTTAATTTTGATTTACAATAGCGGCATAACAGCAATATTTGTTTTATTTCTCGGTCCCTCGGAGATCGGTGCGATTATTGCGATTCCCGCGACCGGCTAATTCGATAATACGCAGCCTCTTACGGCCGAGTGCTTTCCTTGTACACGAGATCGATCTTGACATTTCTCCTTTCGCAGAACGCTTACGTAGCTTTGATTCGCGAAATTAGGATAAAATTACATGTTTTACTTCACCCTTTATCTTATTCTGCTCCCGTTTTATGTCGCCAAACATTTACTTTATTATTCATGCAAATACATAAATGTAAAGGTGTCATGTGGAGTGATGCTTGAACTAAAATAAACGTAGATATATACGTTATTAAACCCAGTAAACAGGGTTATACGTCTAATAAGAGAGTCATAAAGCTAGCATCCGGAGATGGAACATCTCATGCGAAACGTGTATAAAGTCTCAAAGCAATAAAACGTCTTTGCGACTCGAGAAGGTATTTACAAAAAGCAAAAGAAAGGTCGCTTAAGTTAACTATGTCACAACTCTGAATACAGTCCACTCTTATGTCCTACAATATAGGTCAAAGTTCCGCGAAGAAGCCAATAGACAGCACAGTTTGAACTCTTCTGATGTCGAAAAAAGTGAATTTGTTTTATTAGTATCAAAGAGGGTCATAAAAAAGAAATGTTCCCGAGTCTATCACCCCGATCACAGAAGAACGGCCACTCGTGAACGCTATAATCAAAGTTTGTCGTTGTCGGCGAGTTTTCCTTTCTCTAAACACGATGTTGTAACACGAAAAAGGCTGGAAAAAATACCGTCGGCGAAATTCCCGTTAAGGCGACCACGGACGAGCCTGTTGTTTTAAGTTCGTTCTCTTTGGACGCTATTAAGGGAAATTCATTGGCAAAGTAAATCAGAGTTTAAGATTTTATAGAAATCTTTACTCGGTTTTTATCGCATTTTCCCAAACAACTACCAAAAATGTATAAATGATTGTTTTCCATTTATATCTGTTACAATGCATTTTAATAAACCCATGGTATTGGTATGAATTTTGTGGATACAAGTCAAACAGTAAATTGAAAGTACATACTAAAATCCCAATACGAATTATAAGTTTAGGCACTGTAAATTCTGTAGTTATGAAATAAGTAGTGAACTAGAATAATCTTTAGAATCCTTTAATAATTGAGTGTATTTTGGTCCATAAAATATTGGGCAAGTAGTAGCTCGTTTTAGAATGAAGGGAGACTCATAATAATTCAATGTTCATTAAGTTCTATTAAGATTCTGAAAATACATATGTACTATAATTTGCAATTTCCAAATTAGTCCTCCGCTTCATGACTGCATTTAAAAATAAAAATGCAGAGATATGTTCCTCATTAATTCGGTGCACTTATCGCTCATATTGCTCCAATCAGTTTTAGCGGGAAGTAAGCGCATTGGCAATGCAAAACGGTGCTCTTAAAATCCTAATAGCGGCGCTACAGGAAAATATCGGAGAAAAAAAACTACTGGCCGAACGCGAGAAAAGCCGCCCGTAAATCTACTTACGTACAAAGTGGCGAATAATTAACGAAATGGAGCAATCGAAGGCATTAGTTGGAGTGAACTTATGCGGAGCCCGGCTAACTGCCGTTAAAGAAACTTAGACGTGAGCCTGATTGTTCTTGTGCTTAATTCTGATTGTTTCTGCAAAACACTTTTCTGTTCGCGTCAGTACTGAGCGTCTGAACGCTCAGAGTATATTAATCCGATAATTACTTTAGAACAATCTCCGGAAAGTTGCCTACGCGAGGTCGAACTAAGAAACAGTGGCATACTTTTTACCTAAGAACAAAAACAGTTTGTTCATTGTTTGGTTATTTACGCATGCTTACTCCGTAAAATCGACCGAAAGCCGCTTGCTGTTTTTACTCCCATTATTGAATCTGTACATACGAGAAGCCATCCACAATGATGTGTTGAACCTACCTATGTTAAATCTTAGGTGACTTCATCGTCATCATAATCTCTTACTTCAACTTATCGCAGTCCACTGCTGAACTTCCGATTTTGCGCCAAATTTCTCGGTCCTCCGCACAGACATCAGAATATACATTAGACTGGACAAGCCGTCAAGTTTATAGGCAGTCCCAGTGTCGCAATTTCTTTTCGGTTCTTACCTGTGAAAAGTTATTATATTTCTTGGTAAATTTACTGATTCATTGCGATGATGGCATGTTACATTGCACGGATAGCAATTTGGAAAAAAAGGTAATTTCTTCTAATATTCGTGCGTCTTGACTCATCTCACAGAGCGTAAATGGTAGCCAGTGTATGCTCGTTGAGCTTACAGTTGTCGCACTTTAAACGCGGCTTGCCCCATCTCCTGTATTGGGAAATCTGTGGTCCTCCGCTTTTCTCATTTAGCCTCCACCAGTGACACTGTTTCGATGAACCTAACTGAAAACTTGAAAAATGGTGTAAAATAATAATAATATATGTCCAGCGTAGGACATTAATAGGTCTTGAAGTTGATGTGGGATTATTATTATGCTTTAATAATAATTGTTTCCTTAGACAGTAGTAAAATACGTGTTGTTATGGTACAAGCTATGTGCTTGAAAATAAAATTATTTGTATTTAACATCATAATATGCAGGCAGTATTTATATTGCGAAAACGGTTTACTCAATTAATAGAGTATCACAGCTCGATCCACAATTTAGATAGATATGGAGCCTCGTTAAGTTAATAAATTAACTCCTATTTCACATATTGAATAAAATTAAATTAATTTTACGTGAGAAACTAAATCAGTTTATTATTTACGAGTATTTGCAGAGTTTAATTTTTCGCGTAACAATTCAAATGTGTAAATGTAATGTAAATGGAATATTGATATTGAAATCAACAACTAGTTTTCCTCCGTAGACTAGTTATTCGACCATTACATTAAGATAACTGTTTGGTCCAGAAATCGTCCGTTCTAATTCCACGAAGAACTTTCAAAATTTTGCTATTTTAAATCAAACTCCTACAAATATTATTTTCACATTTAACAATGGACATATTTCTTACTGTTTCTATTAACAGAAAAGTAGACACTTCCATTTAAATATTGTATTTACAACGAGTAAGAGGATACAGTTTAGACATGAAAATCATGTCGCCCTAGTATTCTAATGTAAAATAATTATTAATCAAATTATTTCAGTCTCATTGTTTCTTCCGTCTACATAATTTAATTTTGTCTTTTGTTCTTGGCAAATATTTTCTCCATACTTTCTTCAATATTGTAACAGGAACAACGTAAGAAATACAAAAATAATGCAACATATAAAAATCACTTACCAGTAACACGTTCTTCACTTAAATAAATAAAAAAATACCCGTCCACGTATTCTCCCCGGAACCGTACGTTCCGTTCCTGAGACACCTCAACATCTGGGCCCGTAAACATTTCCTCTTGTAAAATACATTTCTGTCATTTTTCCATTCGTGTATTTCGGTCTGTGACCACATCGCAGCGGGCCCTGTTGACGTGGAGAAAATTAGTTTCAATCCCCGACCGCGACCGCGGCCAATCTGCGCTCTCCAAACAATACCTGCGTCCCTGTCAAAGACCTTGATGGGGCTTTGAGACTTGTCGCCCTTGAAATATATTGCAAGTCCATACCGGCCTAGTGGGTCTATTCGATTCCTTTGTGAGAAGGCTTTTTGCATGTTATTCTGCTGCAGCATTTTTGACTATAAAAAATGAAATATGTTTGATACTTGGCAGTTTTGGAAGTTGTAAAAGTTATATTATATTTGTCTCATCATATGCCATGAATTGTCATTTAACTTTCTTTCGATTTGTTTATTTTCGCAGTCCAAATTTTAACAATTAACTGAAATTATAGCTATTATCATATTACTAACCATATGAATATAAAAACATTTCCACTAGTTTCTAAATGAACACTCTACAGAAATGACAGTGCTCCGCGGTGCTCACCGTGTTTTGTTTTAGATATTTTTTTATAAATTTAATCAGTTATGCGTTCAAATGAACTGTGCAATGCACAGTTGAGCAGGTACCGCTTTGTCCAGTAAAGCGAGGGATGCATTATTTCTGTCGTTCGGAATATTAATGCACCGTTTAATATTTATGTTGGACGCAAATTTGCATAATCACGGGCTGTGAACACTCATACACACTCGTACTTCGCGAATCACTATTATTCCAACGAATTTCGCCTCGGGTATTTAGTAAATAAATTCAATTCCCTCGCACTTTGGTTTTGCTCGGGTTCGTTATAATGGATTTCAACTATATGGCCTGGAGCGATTTTAGTTTTATGTCTTCATTCATTGTGTTTTACTCTTATATTATTCCAGAATGTTTTGTTGAATTGAATAGTATTCATAATAATCTGTATTGTAGTAATTAGAATAATATATAAAAATTAAACGTACTTCCTTGACTCTTATCTGATGTTTTTGAATGTTCCCCTTTTTAACTCATCGCACTTACTGCTCGGCATATTTTAAATAATGTTTTCTTTTTCTCTTACGCTATCGTGACGTATTGTTCACAACACCTGCAATAATTTTGCGCATAACTTTAAAGTTCAGTGGTAAAGAATGCCTCCATGGTGTGGTGAATAATAAATATGGACCATAATCCAAAAACATAATACATACACTAACGTTTACATATTTAACTTTATGTATGTATTTACAGCACTTCGACTGCCGTAACCATGTGCGCGTGATTCAACCAATGGGCGACGGATCCCGGCTCTACGTATGCGGTACCAATGCCCATAGCCCTAAGGACTGGGTTTTATATGTAAGTATACTACTATATAAAAACTTTTAGATGGTATTACTGTTTGCCAATTCATGAGTTTTATCGGCCTTTTTATTTTAGAATATTCAAAATCTGTATAAAAAATAATTATCTGACCCTCACATTAGGCAAATATTTTAAACGAAAAGAACTTCATTATTATTATTTATTAAACTCTGAAATTTGTTTTTTCATGCGAGTCATAAACATTTGTTTGTTTTGTACGGAATAATTTAGAATTGTATAATATAAAAATGGCAATAACCTGAGATCACCCTCAGGCTCTATTACTCAGTGGTAGTTTCGAGAGCATGACTTCAACGTCGTGAAATTCTTACTGCCTATATTTGACGACCCATTGGTGGAATCGTTAAGACGTCGGCTACTACACCAAGGGTTCCGGGTTCGATCCCCTATAACATATTTACAAAAAAATGTATTTAAGAATGTTTATCCATTGTGAAGTACTATATTAAAAGTTTCAAGCTTATCTTGTGGCTATTTTTTTTTATTATAAGTGTTCTGCGAGCTTACCGACATCTCAGAATACAGTATTACTACTAATTAAAGTATTAATATTACTTTGCCTTTTCTGGTACATTATAGGATTGGCATAAATGGAAAACGGATGGAACATAAAGGTAGAATTTACCTTTATGTTCCATCCGAATCTATTTGTATTGTTATGAAAACGCGAGCTATTATCTAAAGACACCCACTTAACTGATCCGATGTGGAACTTGGATACAAGCCAGGCGCAACAGATTTCTTACTGCTCCAAATATCTAGCACTAAGTAACGGTGATATGTATTCATTTTAAAATAACCCTTAACACATTGAAATAAGAACCATTCGTCGTTTACTAAATTTTATGTCTAAGGTCCACACATCGCGCAGTAAATAAGCGGATCAACATTAGATACGTCCACTTGCTTGGAGAGGTCTTTGTTGCTTTTAAGATGTTTTGCTCCAGATTAGGTTAAAGGGATCAGGGTCTACAGCTTCCAGTTTACTGAATATTAAGCCTGTTAACGCATTTGTGTTGAATCTGGGTATAAGCCGGTTTGCTGGAATTATTACTGTTTGTGGTCCGCTGTAACTGCCTTAACTATTAATATATTCTTATAATATACATAGCTGCATAGACTGAATCAGACGGTATCGTAATTCTTTCTGCAGATCACATTGAGTTTTCTATGGGGAGTTATAGGCTGAGAACTAGCACCAATAAGTAGTTTACTGAAAAAAATTCATTAACTAACCGCCGTTACTTAGTCATCTCTTTAGTTAATAAGACGATTTTCTCATCATTCCAGTGATTTGGGATAATCGCGAAGATTCATAGAAATACATAGTCATGAATTATAGAATTCATGACTATGTTTAACGTCCTACGTCTAGCCATATTACTTTACGTAGGACGTTTAATATTTGACATGTATTATAAAGAAAGTAATTGGTATATTTATTTATCAAGCATTTATGACCAGTATAAATAGAAAATATCAATTCCCTCCTTACGACTAGTCTATGAGTGCCACATCAATAGCCTTCCACATCGCGGCAGTGGAAGCGCTGTGAATTTCACGGGCAGTGATTTCAAATGATGCCAGGCTCTCGTCGCATCGCAGAAGAACGCCCGAGACGAAACGCAAAGCCGTAGCTAACGGTCTCCAAGGCGCTGCAAACGATTTCAACGTTTGCTTACGAATTCGAGGCAGTGTTGACGGGAATATATTTAGAGATATTTAAAACATATTTTCAATCACGGACAGTTATTTTACTAAATATCTACTAAATATCATTTAAAAGCCTTTTGAACTTTTGCCATTGAATAGATATTAGATTAATTGTGAAAATATTTTTCGGAATTGTAGCTTACTCGTAGTGTGATTATAGAGTAGAAAATTTAATCGGAATTGAAAGAATCCAGCTACTTAACACTTCACCTAAAGGTTTACATTTATTATACGCAGTGATTTTTTGGGATGAATTGATGGAAAAAGACTGCCGATATTGATATTTAAATACTATATTATGTTATTTGTATGTTAATATATTTTTAAAAGGCAACTTTCTACACGCAGATATAATAGATGACCATGTTTGTCATGAGCAAAAAGCAACTTTCACTATAAAAGTGAACTACTTTTATGTTAGATTAAGTTAAAAAGATACCAGCGAACGAAACGTCCCTGCAGACCGCACTCTGGAAGTACCAGTTGAAATATTGCGTCATTATAACTAGATTTATTATTTGCATTCGGCCCCGCGTCCGGCCCGATCCCCGATAAGTGGTGTTATTTTCATAAAATAATTTTAAAAGTCGTAAAACGTGCTCCCACAATGCGTATCGAAAGCAGACCTCAATAAATCCAGGGATGGCCTGTTCACCTCACTTTCTCTGCTCTTGACTTTCATATAATTTTATGATGTATCGACGCGGGGTTGACCCTTCACACGTTTTATCGTGTTTTTGAACGGGACTTTTTGGTGTTGCGCAGCCAGGGAACCCCGTAGTGAGAAGACTATTTAGTACGCCATTCGCTATCCAGTTTTATGGAGTTGGGAAACAATTACTCCATTTTCCCCTACATTTAGAGGATCGAATATTGGTTTTGATGATCTTGAGAGAAGCTCTGTAGAAGAATGGTATTATGCATGACGACAGCAACTGTATTTTTTTGTTCTCTGATATTCAGGATTGTACATTTATTTCATTTTTAGACAATTTAAGAAAATAACTATTTAAAAAAAAAGTTAGTTACTGAGTGTATGTGGCTACTGTCCATATTTTTTTATGTTACCAACGGACGGTCAAGACGTTCACCTGATGGTAAAGTGATACACCTGACCATGACAGAGTGACTTTGATGGAAACTTATAACTGATAGACAGTTATTATTCTCCATCAACGTTGCACTGCGCCTGACTCTCGAAACAACAGATGTAAGGTCTGTATACCCGATAATTTCACGAACTACTCAGAAGTGGAAAACACTTCTTTTTCAAGGGATACTATCTGGCACTGCGGTGATACGTACCTAGACGACTCAGTTCCGAGTCTACCACCTACTACTTATAATCGCTTTTTGATATTAAATTTTCCCAGTCATTTTCCTTACAGTCTTGATCACACTAAAACAGCAGCCAGTTTTGCCAGTTTGGTTGTATCTCGAAAAATAAATATTATAATTATCCTCATAGTGTTCAAATATCATATTTTAAAAATTACTATTTGAATATAAGGTACTTACATAATATGAAACTAGCAAACTGGCTACTTAGATTTCCAAATTTCAAAAGTAAAGAATGAACCTATAAAACGGCAAAAGATAACTAATATTAAACACACATAGCTATATATAAATGAAGGAAAAGAATGTGACAAAAATAAAATATTTCCATTTCTTCGTATAAAGCACAATTTCATATCTGAAGACCTAATAATATTAAGCATTATTGTTATCATCCCTGCCTATTTTTATGAGTAGTTTACGAAATAATATAGGTGTGCAGCTGACAACATCGAGAGTCTATAATCATAATAGCACACCGTCGTCCATTCTGACCCTCGCACGTTTTATAGCCACCAAAACGACCGGCTTTTTATAATCTTATTACAAATTCTCGCTTTAAAGTATACATAGGACGCGTTTATTGCACATAAAATGTATTGTAAACATGAATGCATCCTGTATAGGTTTTCGCAAGGCACCCTTCCCGTCAGATAACGAATTCGCATACAGACATGTATGAACATGAAAAGGGTATGAAAATCAAATAATGTTTTACGCATTGTTTGCTACGCCGATGTTGTTTGCTACGCTGTGTATACCTAAGTAGGTGTGAGTATACATTCTATGAAAGATTTCAGTTGGGTTGGAATAAGGAATTTGGAGCATAGAAATGGTTGAACAGAGAGTATGTTACGATTAAATAATATTTATAGATTAATTTTGAATGTCTTCATATCAAAATAACTCAATATATTTTTATAAATACCCAATATATCAAGTATTAAAGTAAAAATATTTACTTTAATATCAAAAATTATTAAAGGTAATATTTGTAGTTTAACCGATTTTTTCGTATCCATTGATTATAAAGGTATTTAAATTTCTTTGTTAATTTTAATTAAATAATCTATTAAATCTGCCGACAAAATTGTTGGCAAGATTTTCATTACAGCAGTATAAACAATATTACTTATATTATTTTGTACCTTTATGAAAACCAAAATTATACGAGTGACTGCCTAGCATTACATATAGCAACATACAAATGTGCTTTTTATCCACGTCACGGGAGCGTAATTGGAAATCAATGGCACACACAACACGTGGCGCCAGGACAAGTTGCATTCCTCCTGCATGATTTACACCAGACATTATGGCAGCGTCGATAAATTCTATCATAAGTCAAATACTCAATGTAATAGAAGGCCAAAAATCGAAAATATATCGCTCGCGGTTTGAGGGGAACGCGGACTCAGGGATCGGCCTTGTGTAGAGCACTGCAACAACACAGATAGTCGTCGATTCAAACGGCTCCCAACCGTCTTAATTCCCTTTCAAAACTGATTTGTTTAACTTTCATATCTTTTTAAAATGCCCAGTATTTGAGATAAGATTCGAGTACGAAAGCATTTTTATATTTCAACTGCGTTAAAGATAGACGATTTTACAATTAAATTACAAGTCTGACGGTAATTTCAATCGTTAACTGTTTATCTTTGCGATTTGCATAGTTATTACAGTACTGGATAAAGAACTTTATTATTATAGCCGTTAAAATAATAAAGTGCTTCTTTTGTATAAGTTGCTAATATTTTGTAATATACTTTAGCACATTAAAGTGTACTGAATTTAGTAGAGAACAAACACTTAAGAACTGCTCAGTTGTTTCAAAATTTAGAAATTATAATACAACTTAAACCTCATTTTACTCTGAAGTGCTCAGCAACTTGCTGTAATTTAACCTATAATAAACTCTTCGTGAACCTAAAAACAGTTTCTACTATTTATTACGTAATGTAATTTTTACCGACACTGTTTTAAGATCTTATATGAATTGTTTAGTATCTTCAGTACTAGAAGGTTAAGTGAAGCAAATATTTAATCAGAAATTAATTTTGAAAATTCTAACGAGCAAAGGATTCTGCAAATTTAAAAAAAATGTTACTATGATACTTAAAAATATCATTCATCAAAATATTACTTGTACAATGACTGATCCTAACCTCTTTTGTGAGGCTTATTTACTATATATTGATATTAATAAAAAATAATCATTTACCATTTAAAATAATATCTATTATTTGCGTGTTGTCGACCCTGACAGTGACCGATTTGTAAACGCTCCCCGCAAATATCAGCAACATTGCACGCGTATTGGAAACAAACGATGTGATCGCTTGTTTTCACCGCTTCATAGTTAACGTATCACACGCTATTTAGTTTCCTATACGGCACCGCAAATGGAATTCAGGCGATTGTTTTTAAAACAATCGGATATACACATACAGTTGAATATTATATTTTGAAGTGTTCATACCTTCATTAAAATAAACAAAATCCGGGATAAAAAGTCCAAAGGGCCTACATATAACTTGTCATTTTAAAGGTTCACGAAGTCGTACAAGAAATCTTACCTCTCCCACATATTATAAGATTAAAACACACACTATAACCGGAGGAATAAAAAACTTTGAAGTTGGTTTCCTATTTATTTCAATAATTCAAATGGCCTTTAACGTCCTACTGTTAGGCCTTCGCACGTGTACAGCATGGCTATAGGTTGATTCGACCGTACAGAACCCACCAATCGAGTCCAATATGTATTGGTGGGCCATTTAATTAGGTGCATTGCGTGTATAAAACTAATTTTAATGTTTCCATCCTATAACCGATTGGTAACGTTATTCGTGTCCAAATTAAAAACCACCGTAACCGAAAATGTATAATCTCACAAATAAAGGCATATGTTTCCATTACGCGATCCGATCCATTGCGCTTTAAAAACAATCTCGGCTTAATACAATCACAGTACTTTATCGGTGCTTGGGAAGACTAAACGTTTCCCAACCGCCTACCAATAAAAACACAGGTAGGCATTAATCCAATCCTGTTCATCTGATTTAATGCCACTCGAACGTATTACGAGCATCGCGTGCCGTGATGTTTTTTCTCAGTTCATTTAATTTCTGTGACGAACGGATTCCGCCTTTTCAATTTAAATGGGCGCAATCAATAAGCGGGCTTATCGCATTTTTGCTCGAACAAGACGAATGCGGTGTGTTTCGAATCAGCCGAAGTACAAATTGTCTATTGTTATTTGCACCGTAACAAACGAGGGATGCTTTGTACTTGTGATCGTTTCTGCGGATTTTTTATTTAATGTTATTTAATCCTTTTCGGTGTGAGCTTCATCAATTTTCTGTTATTTACTTGAATTGCCTTCCTATCTGGAGGATACAGGTACAAACCCCGCCACTTACCTATGAGTTTGAGAATTTTCGAAATTAAATACACATTCATTATTCTAAAAAAAGTCGTAACACTAGGACGACGAATAAAATAGGTTTAAAACGGAGCAATTGTACAAAAACTACTACAGGAAAATACGTTGCTTTTCTAATAATTACAAAGGCGTCTCGTTAACATACATCGTCACACCACAAGAACGTCCCTCGAACAAGACGAATTCGATGAGTTTTAAATCGGCCGAAGCACAAATGGACCGTTATTCGACGTGTGACAAACGAGCCGCGCTTTGTTTTTGTTCTCGAGATCGCTCTCTGAGGTTAGATGTTTACCCAATGCATCAGAGCTGAACATTTAATAAATAAACACCCTTCTTGTACGATGTTTAACCTCTAAGTATTGCTGATAGACATGGGAAGGATGAATAAACCACGTTGGAACATTAGGTGTGTATGAATTTATAATGTCGTTGTCAAGTTTTAAGTTTTTCTCGTTACATTTTTGTATAAACAATGTACTCCGCAGTGTATTATTTACTTCTTTATAATATCACGTATGTTTATTTAAAGTAAAAAAAGAACCACATTTAAAACAAAATGGTCATTTTAAATACCTAATATCTGTATGAAGCTATGAGCAACTAAAACTCACGATTGCATAGTAATAATAACACAAAAGTTTTTTAACAAAAAGCAGTTGCGCTATCGATTCTTATCCTGCAGGTGGCTCATTTCATTTTACCACGTGGCATAAACCTGTTCGAACTAAGCCTAAGCCCCTTAAAATTGAAATTCCTTAACACATGTTTCGTACGATGGTCCATTGTTCCCAACTTGGGTACGTAACATTTTGTTCATACAACGCTCAAGTTATCCTATTAGATGTCACAATAATGTCCATATTAGACTTTATCCGCAAACATTCGCAAAGTAATCCAGCTTTCACAAACCTACATAAAAACTTTTATGGCCTAAAATAAGTTCCGAACTTCGGAACAGTGTACATATACTTGAAAGTTTGGTCGTGCAAACTTCGAGAGCTTTTCTATAGACTTTTCCATAACAACTCCGCAAAAAAGTTTTGTATTCTCAAGTACTACAATCGCAGATTTGTCTTTAGCCTGGTTAACGTAAAGAAAGATATTTGTCTTTGCACATTTTCCTGTTCTTAAAGAGCTAAAGACGGCATGCACTGGTGATATGCACCTTTTAATTAACTATTTATTTACTCTCTTCATCACTCATTATGAGATACAAAAGAAAATATATTGTTTGACAACTACTAAATATACTGTTAGGACCAAAAGATATCATACTCAATAAAGGAGGCAAACAACTTGCTCCTGTAAAATTCTTATTTAAAACATTAAAAACAAATGATTTAGACCGCGATGACTTAATCTACAGCTTATTTATCGACAGCTCGACAAGATATGACTTGAAGGCTTAACTTACTGCGCTGCACAGCGATGATCCAATACGTGTTTGCCACAACCGCGTAAGGGTTCTTAAAGTTTTGTCCGGGGACTCTATACATAATACATTTCAAAACTTGATTCCCGGTCACATCCACTCACGTGTTGATCATTTAATAATTCCGGAATCGATAATATCCCCTGGGAGTGAATATTCTTTTAAGACTTCTGGCTAATAAACAAAAGTGTATTGAAAAATGTCACTTTATAACAAGTTTCGAAAAAGTAAATAACCTCTTATAAATTTAATTCGCCTACGTCGTGCTTAATAAAAAACAAAAGCAATCTATTTAAAGATCCAACATTATTATTCTAAGTAAAAGTTTATTTATGTGACAACGATGAGAACAATGATATTTATATACGAGTATACCGGTTTATATTGTTTTGTTTGAGAAAAATAATACATAATTCATTCAAGTATAAATAAATTTGAAAGTATAAATAAGTGATTCATTTTAAAGAAACCAAGTTAATTTATTAATGATTAGAATAATAATCGCTTGATTATGAAATTAACATATTGAATTTACCTTAATCTCCTTAAAAATTTTTAAACCACTAAAACAAGTTAAAAGCACAATTGGCTCTAAATTGTGTAAAACCTCAATAAGAATAAAGCAATATATCCTCGGACATACGCATAGGGCAATATAGTACAAAATTAAGCTTAATAGCTTCAGGTTATTCTTTGTTAATCTCACATTATTCCAGTTAATACTGGAATAATGTGAGATTAACAAATAATTAACTTACTTATGTTACTTTTTGCAAAAACATACATACCTATTATCTATGTATTTGTAAGTGTATCTTCAATTGGCTATGCTTTGCTGATTGTGATGATGATGAAGCTGTTATTAAAATTAACTATTTTTTTAAACATCTTGTAATACATCGTTGATTTATATGATATCGCTTAAAGCACCGTAATGTTTTAAGCTAAAAAGTAGTATCTCCCCAACATATTCTCAGTCCAAAGTTCAGAAAGTAGTTCGCATTATCAATATTTCCAATAAAGATTGCCACTATTTATTTTATACGATTCTCGAATAATGTAACCCGCGAGAGAGAAGAGACTTAATCTCGAATAAGTATTCTGTGCGGCAAACACAAATATATATTTCAACGTATTCCCTATACAAGGAGCACTCTAAAGGCTTCACTTTGCAAGCCATTCGAAGGTAAACAAGGTTATCATATTTGTTCCATTTATTATTGGATGTTAACGCAATATCAGGTGGCAACATTATTGAATAAGCATCCGCGCAATTGACACCTCGACACTAACTGGATATTCATTATCTGTTTCATAAAAGAGTGAAAGCTTCGTGTGTTCGAGAAGGTTCTTTAGGGGTATTTTATCTCCATTATGTTCATATCTTCGTCTATTACAACATCAAATAACTTAGATTAATATTCGAAAGGGTGTAGGTAAGTAATATTATATTTTGTTTGATATATGAATAGTCAACATGTTTTCATAAATCGGTTTTGCGGTTCACATTTCGAAGCATCTCCAGGACTCCAGGGTAGGGCTCCCTGTTCCAGTAGTGGACGATACCTAGACGATTATGGAAATAGCTGTACACAGGATTTCCCAACATGGAACTCACTAGAACTTTAGTAATTTTTCGATTCTTGTCTAAAACTAATAGTACAGATTGTGCTGCGGATTGGTAAATAAGTTGGTATTTATATATTTAGCAGTGGAATAGTTTATTTGCTACACCAGAGGGCACTGAAATAGTTTGCCAGCCTTTTAACAGGGAATACGCTCTTCTTTTGAGGTTCCAGGTCGTATCGTATCGTATTCCACAATTTTGTCGTCCGCGGCAAGAAACTACGACAAAACCAGACTGTAGAGGACCTCCAATCATAGAGGTGGTGAGGATGAAATTTTGAGTTTTGCCTCGAAGTACGGTGGAGAAATGTGTCAGCAGGAACGTGGCCGAATAATTCCTCCGAACACTCCCCGTGATATATGCGAAAGAGGATGCAGAGCGAGGCCAGATCTCTACGCAAACCCAAAATTTAAAAAATAATAATAAACATATAATACAAAAATTGGAAAATCTCGCTTAGGGAATGATAAGAGGATAGTTGAAAACTAATGTATTGATGGGGATCTATCTAAAACTTGATATTACACTTCTGCATTTCTTTGACTGAATTTATTACAAGTGTACATAATTCGACTATAAAAAATGTCTCACCCATTATAGTACATTAAAACAGTCATGCCTCAACCAATTTCATTAGTCATCACAAAGCACATTCACAACTGTACTGTACTGTTTCAAATTTACGGTTATAATAAACTTGCGAAGTGCACTTCACGATTACTTTTATGTGTTTCCATTATTTTTTATAATGTAAACCGGTCACGAACGGCCTGTAAGAATTCTAGAAGACCGCCGTACGTTATTTCATCAGGCAATAAACAAATAATGTAAACAATAAAAGGAAACACATAATTTCCGCAAAACGGCCGGTAATTATCTCGAATAATTATACAGGCGTTGCCGGGAGCGCCGTCGATGCAAAACAACCTGCATTTGCAGTTGATTAAAAATGTAAGCGCGTATTATGGCCACTTGCACCTACTATGTAACTTGTAGTCGCTATTAAGTTTTACGATGAGTACCAACTCGAATAAAAACCGCTATGCGGTATCTGCATACAGTATGCAAGGGCCGTGTGCGATCCAATTTTTACAAAACAAGAACAACCTTCTATATTTTTACACCTTTGGTTAAAGTCTTTTGTACGTATTTCCACATTTTCGGAAGATAAAAATAAAATATAAATTTAATTATACGCTTAAACATTTTTAAATGCACCCATTGACGATTCATGTCGTGTAATGGTCAAGACATCGGCTAATACCAAAGATCCAGGTTCAATTCTTGGGCATGAACATGTGTGTTTATAATGGTCTGGGTGTTTTATTATTATATATAGTTTAAAAAAAACGTAAACGTATACAATTGATAATACTTATATATTATCAATTGTTTAGTACCCGTATACAGGCTATTGAACGTCGATGGGTCAATAGTGTGCGTCTGATCAACGCACATGTAATGCCGAAACTTCGTAATTACATACGTGGCGGGTTTTTAACCTCCACCCTCTAGATTGAAAGGAAATAGCCTTTCAATCTAGAGGGTGGAGGTTAAAAACCCGCCACGTATGTAATTACGAAGTTTCGGCATTACATGTGCGTTGATCAGACGCTCTAACAGTAACGAAAACATAGTGAGGCAGGCGCACGCAGGCGTGCGCAGGTTGTGCATGAAGTTGGCTAATCCGCACTGGGCCCACGTGGACGACTACCCGAAGAATACCCGTACCCTATACATAGAGTCCACTATCAACAACGTATAAAACATTAATAACCCAAGTCTGCACTATGTTCCATGAATTTGTTCAGAAACTTCTTTGGAAGTACAAGATAACGCTAATCATTCAAGGACTACCAACAGTTGCCCACTTAGAGCAAAACTTCGCCGTCATACCTCTTTAACTCTATGCTTATTTCTATTTCACGAATACAAAATGAGTTTTGTATGCGAGTGATACGGGGCTCTCAAAACTTACCGCTCCCTAACTTCGGTAGTGTTCTGATTATGCAGACTTTTGCATCTCCCGTGAACTTAGCACCAGACACGGAGGTGCATGTATTATGTATAATTCACGTTCTGCGATACAAATACTGATATTCCTGAAGCTCGTGAGAATTAGGAAGCTTTTTATACCATGCATTAGGTATGCACATAGTCGCTTTTCATCCATACTTATTTTGACTTTATTTGTTTATTTATCCGTTGGTATACTATTATATTAGTAGATTCTTATGATGTTAGTGCCGGATGCAGATAGCTTTGGACCAGTAGGATTGTTTTATAAAAGTTATTTGAGGGAGAACTATGTTCAGCAGTGGACAACATGTGGCTGATAAGATAATAGGCAATAACGCGCAGGACATCTCATCTCATCCCTGAAATGTATGATGATTAGAAAGTGTGACAATTATAAATAAAAGGGAATAATTTTAAAAAAATGTTCGTAAAATATACCTACTTTATTATTGGTCTGAATTATATATGTTTATCTATTTATTTATTATTTGCTATTACCTATGCTATTGAAGTCGGCTCTTTATTATTCCAGTACTTGTACATGGTGTTAAATTCGAATATGTTTTTTCCATCTTCATAATATTGGAATATGATTAATAAATTAAAATACAAGCTCAAATTGAAGTACCTAGTAAAACTTTTACCGTTTGGTCACTGTTTTAAACTTTAATATATAGTTTCAGTATTCCAAAGCTAAATACAACAACTTCGAAGTTCAGGTGACAAGTACCATGACTTAGTTAGTTTTGAAGAAGATATACCAATGTTATCGTCAAAAACTCCGATTTTTAAAACTTTAAAAGTAGATAGGTTCCTACTTAACGTATTTCCACAGGCTTAGAACGCAATCTTCTATCAAGTTATTGATCGTAGTTGTGGATAGTTATAAATAATACAAAACCACTTGGTTATAAAATTCAACTCAGGCTCTCGCTATTAGCTGATAGTGACAGCGCGTCAGAACTTTAGCTCGCGATCTCACAATACGTCCCTTGTGCGTTTGAAAGTTAACGTCGAAACTCTAAATGACAGCTAATGTGCCCCGCTGTATGTGCTTAGAAATAATTACAATATTGTTTTTATACTAGCTGTTCCCCACGGTATTACCCGCTGTATAATATTCTCCCCATAGATATAATTCTCCAGCAGTAAAACATAAACTAAAAGCGCGCAGCTCACGCGCGGTCTCTTCGCAGTAAAACATGCTATATTTTCCAACTCCCTTTAATTAATAAATGCTAACTGTTATCTTTAATATTTATTTTATGAACTCTAAATAAACTTTTGTAACCTACATGGCATCCTTATCTCAATTGTTGACGGGTGCTGATGTTAACGTAGTAAAGGTATGATGTATCGAAAAACCATTTCGTATACTGAATAGTTGTTTGAATCTGTGCACACGAGAAATTACAGTAAGTAAGTGGCTTTCGGATAGCGTCTTTAGTTTTAGAGTACCAAGCGTGGTATAGAGGAACAGATATCGCATTGGGCAGCATGAAAAATAATCTATGTAGATTATAACCCCGTCCTGATAAAACACCGTAATCCACTCTCCGACTACCCCGTTGGACATAAAAATTGTGTTAAAAATGTAATCTTATATGGCATTGTCCGCACGACTTTTTTGCTTAATAACACTAACTGGGCCCTTTCAACATCCTTCCCGGTCCGTCGTCCGAATTTTCAATGGACACCCATCATTGAAGTCTGCTAATTTCGTAAACAAACAAAAGCAACGCTAATGAGGGCCGGGCCCGCTCGCAAACTTTCTTATTCTGAGCCGGGGGCTCTTCCGTCCGAGCCATTTGCTTATTTATCCCGGACTTACGGCCCTGTCGCGGAAATAATACACCATTCAAAGTGGTTTACTGTTTGGTGTGATTCTAAAGTATTTGCCGAGGGTTTTCGACGCGTAATGGAATTGTGTCTATGCCCGTCATTTGGGCTTTGTTTGGGGTCTTTTGGTGCTGTGTTTTTTATTATGTTGTGACGCCAGAAAATTTGACAAATTCTTAATAAAAGTAAATATTCTATACCTACTAAGGTATGCGTTTTTTATTATTTGCAAAAGTTTGTATGAAGAGTTGGAGCCGTAACCTAACACGTGATCTTAATGCAAATGGTAAATGTTAACGACTACCATCCTCTGATAATAACCAGGACCAAACTAAACGTACCATTCGAAGCTTGGAGGGACTCGTGATAATATTTTCCTTATCTTTCAACACCCATCCGATGAATTAACACTGCGATAGTCGCTCTTCTAGTAGTTGCCATACGAACGCGCTAGACGCTACGACATCGAGAAATCGAGCGACATTTTAAGTTTTTATTTCTTAATACCCAAATTAAATCAACCTTAACTAAAGTAGATAGTTTTTGAATAGATTCTTATAAAATTAGGGTATCAAAAATCCAGCTGACCTTCTAATAAACTGGCACCGCAAAATTCCTGACATAAAATCATTAATGAAAGTAATGTGTCAATATAACTGCCTTATTAGTAAAGCAAATAGTTTAGGACCTAAGCGAATTTTATGATGCCATCGCGTTTGCATATTCCACGCAAGTATTTGCATACTACATAATATGAAAGAGAATTTACGGGCCTTTGTTTTGAACAATATTTTGGATGCCTTATCCGGTAAATGGAGGTATGCATTTCAAAAGTAGCAAGATAAAGGTACAAAGTATTTTTTGTGAAATAATTATAATAAATATCCACTTACATTACACAACGCCATCTAGCCCCAAGTTAAGCATGAAGGTTGTATAACTGGTACTATACAATGAAACATATATTCGTTTTGTAAAATTACTTAGATGTAAATACAATTTAAAGCATCTATTAATTTTACTGTCAGACTCAGTTCATCTCGCAGAAATACTACTGAAGTGGGAATTTGGAAAGAAATGGTAGTACCCATGGATATGACCTTATACGCGACTTCTTATTACTCTCTAATAAAACTTAATAATTAATGTATATTATAAGATTAATAAATATGCCTGTGATTAAGATTAGAATATCCCTTTATATTTTTCAATCGTTTTGTATGTATGTGTTTAAGTTAAATAAAATTTAAATACAGGTAGTGATACCTATAAAAAACTTAAATATTATTTTTATATTTACAATTTTTTTCGTATCAATAGTTATTTTTATTGTTACTTTAAATAGTTTTATTTGAAGTAACAAATAAAATGAAATTTCCATATTCTATTGCAATCCAGGGAAGATGTCCAATCCATTAAAATGTTTAAGTTCTTATATATTAAATAATATGACACAATACGATAAATAAACAATATAGTAATTTCTCATATCCAAAAAAAAATCGCTTAAAACGTGAGTGTAAGAATAAGACCTTTGTTGGGGGAGCCTGCAGGCATGTCTCTGCATGCCTAATTTAATCCTCGGCTTATTGAAATAAAAACGGCATAGGTTTTCGACAGGTGCCGCGGGGAGGGGCCTGGGTCACAGGTGGCTCCGATGGTCGCAGCGTCGTTAAAATTTACATAAAGTCTCAATCCACGACGACGCCGCCGCTGGCCACCCCACGTTTATGCTACATTTAGTAATTTTATGATAATTTCGAAAACCGTACCGCTACCCATCGCATTATACTAATAGACGAATCCGCTGTGAACGGCCCGTCGAAAAAAACTCGTGCGCCTCCAAAATAATAAGTTTCGGTTAATAAATCGCGTTCAACGTGAAACGAACATAAATTTTTAGGAAGAATTAATAGCAGATGTGTTGTTGAGTTGCACGGGGGCTGTTGTGGGGCGGCGGCCCTGTAAGTGACTTTGAAACGCATAAATTCGGTTAGGTTTGTATTTTTAGTGAAGTTTATGATTAATGGCGCGTAAAATTAACGTGATCGCCCAAAATATGCTTTACGATTGTTGTTTTGTACGCCCTATTAGATTGACATCGCAATACCAAGTTAAAAGATTTGTTTGATCAAAAGAATAGCAAATGTGATACAATTTTGAAGATATCATTATCTAGCTGAAATAGTTTCTTATTTTATGTTGATTTAGCAAAAACACAAGGCCCTTAGGTTTCATTGAAGGTATATGTGAAGGTCGGAAAAATCGTCTACATTTTCTGTAGGTTTATTGTTAGGTATTTGGTTGTGGCAAAAAAGATAAGATGAGCTTTCGATACTGAGAAAGATATTTTTTGTTAGATAGTTTGAAGTATCTTATGTATATTCGCTTATTTATAATAATTTTAATATACTCGAATACAATGTGTAACTATTTTCGTCCGAATGTATTGGTTAATTTAAATTGGATTTAACGTCATTTAATACTCATTGGTGATTTAAAAGTGTCTAAAAAGACATAACTTCTGATTAAAATTTTCATATTATATGAACCTTGCTAACTTAAATGTTGAATACTTACAATTAGTGTTTCTGCTCTTATTAAATAAAGTCATGCATGCGCTATATAAATACTGATTCTATGTGAAAATTTTGGTATTCACATAAGCACAATGGTACGGAACCAACATCTATTTTCTCATGGAAATTGGTGCTATATAACTAGTTTATTGCTATGCATAATACTCGTATGTTGTTCGTACAAAAGTATCATAAATAATACAAAGCCCAATGTAACCTAACACTGTGTACTAACAAATAAGAGTGAAATTTCCCCGTCACCTCAAGACGACACCGCCGACGGGCTGGCAATAATAATAATAAGCGGTATTCTTTTGTTTCAGTCGAACCTAACACACCTGCCCCGACATGAGTACGTGCCAGGCATAGGTATGGGCGTCGCGAAATGTCCATACGACCCGGCGGACAATTCAACAGCTCTGTGGGTGGAGCGAGGCAACCCGGGCAGTCTGCCTGCGTTATACTCCGGCACTAATGCGGAATTCACCAAAGCTGATACAGTCATATTTAGGACAGACCTGCACAACCTGACTACGGGACGAAGGGAGTTCTCGTTCAAGAGAACGCTCAAATATGACTCCAAATGGCTTGACAGTAAGTGATGTTTTTTAGTTATTGTTGGTGAACAAAAGGCTTCAGGTTATAATCTTTTTCTTTAATGGTTCGATCCTCTAGCAGTACAAGCATTGCTCCATGACGAAAAGATGGTGCTGATCATGTTATGGATAATGTATTCTGGGCGTTTTATATTCTGCTTTGATGTCGCTTAGTTTAATGACTATATAGCACTGTATGTATGCCATCAAATTTATGTTGTATTTTGGGTATATCATAAAATATTATATTAAGTCCTCAACTTTACATTTTAAAATAGGAAAATGTGATAAAAAAATAAAACAATTTAATTTTAGAAATACATATATTTTTTTCAATTTATGTTTTGCATCATGACTGCTGGACGAATTTAATATAACTGCTAACAATCACCTAACTCTCGTATACATAGGCTGCTTCTTCTTAGCTTATGGATGGCAAAACATAGTTAAACCGTAGTAGACTAAAAGTTTAAATTTAAACATGCTGAGAAAGGGCTAATAATAAAAAGCCTTAACCTACGAAAGGACATTCTTTAGCCAATTACCGTCGAACAACGTTCCAACTCACCGCATACCAAATTGGCTTCTAGGAACACAATTATCGTGCTTGTTATCATCAACAAAGTCACGGTACGTTTGTTACCGTAAAATATAAACTAATCAAATACGAAAACGCACGTCGTTATGACGGACGGCGAACGATTGGCACGCTTCAATAGACGTTAGTTCGATTCCCGATTATCATTTGGACAAATGCCCGAATAATCAGCGTGTACCCGATTTACACGGCAATTGCCCAGTTTGTGATTAAACAGTGGAAATTAAACTGTTTTCGCTCTAACGAACAATAATATGCCCCCGATGCCGACCGTTATTACGGCTCTGTGAAGCCCTCTTGTAGCATTATTAGGCATATTTATATTGTGTACAATGAAAACTACACGGCCCCATACAAATTTGGGTCCGTTATTACAGATTTATAATCTTCGTTAGCTACCGAAAATTAATTTCAACCTATATTATTACACTGTTAGGTAGGTGAGGAAACAAGGAAAAAATACTAAGCACATGAATTAAATCACTATTAATATTTTTGTGACAAACCATTATTTATATTTTTTGTGTAACTTAAGACTAAATAAATGATATGAGCATTTATAACTTGAGCCGGCTAGACCTCCCTTTTTTACGGTAACCTAGATTTGTAAGGAAGCAACATAGATCGATGACGTTGAGTCCCATAAGGAGTGGAATACCATACAAGAATAGTTTTTTACACATTCACATGTAATTAATTATGTAGTCACCATTTTTAATAATATTAAGCCAAGCAAATTAAGTGAAGGGAATGAAGAGCGGGATATCTTTATGAGTCTCAGAATATTTTAGTGAGACATTCATCGTGTAAATTTGCCTTTTCATATTATTTTACTATTCATGATCAGCTTTAAAATAATAAACGCATCATTTATGTACCATTAACCAACCAATTGTCCGTGTAAAACAAAGCATTGTCGCCCAACATTAGCTAAATACAATGATATAAGAGGAAATAGAACAAAAGGTTAATACATTGAATTAAAATTATATCAAATTACTGTTAGTGGCATTTCGAACGCAAGCTATAAAGGCCCAAGAAAATGAACAAAGCTATATTATTAACAAAATTTTGCAAATTGGCAAGCGGCGTAATATCTATTCATGTTATTGCGGCACGATCGCAAATTAACGGTCCCACTGGCTTATTCCCTTTGTCCCAGTTTTGATTTTGATAATTAAAAAGCAACCGATTTCAATGTAGTGGTTACCAATTATTAGTACATACTTTAACATCGTTTTAAATTTTATGATTCGTTAATAATACACGCAAGGGATTATTATGTGAAGTTTTTCATATATAAGTAAAGTTTCCAGCTGTTCTTAATACTTTAAGATTGGCGTAAACGATTCTAAGTAAAGATTCATCTGTATGAGTAGCTTATTGCCAGTTATAAAAATCTTAAAATCAAGATAGTTTTAGTATGATATATTTATTGTGTATGCGTTAATTATTTTCAACATATTTTTGTAGCTTAATGAATTACTAACTAAATAAAGTGCCAAATCACTTAATCACATTTTCTCAAAATTGTAGTTGAAGTAACTAGAAAATTATAACAGCCATTTTTTGTTATTTTTTTATGTACAAAATAAGGTACTTAAGTACACAAAATCACTTGAACGTATTCTATCAAAGAACATAATTCAAATGCATCTAATGTGTAGTTTGTTTATAAGCTATGAGAGGCATCACCGTGTTCCCTATATTCAGCATTATCATCATCATCATCAGCTCATTAAACGTCCCCACCGAGGGGCACGAGCCTACCGTATAGGGTGATTAGGCCTTAGTCGCACACGGCCTATGCGGATTGGACGACTTCACACACCACCTTCGAATCTCTTCGCAGGCGTGCATGAAGGTTTCCTCACGATGTTTTCCTTTACCGTAAGAGCGTCGGATTTCGTACATATATTTTCGAAAATTCCAAAATACATTGGTACGTGTCGGGATTCGAACCTCAGCCCTCCCGGTAGGACAGTCCTCACTGAGCCACCGACGCTCTTCATTAGTGCCGATGCTCTTCATTCAGCATTAGTGCCGTTTCAATTATGGTACTCGATTGAAGCTCATAATATGAATTATCGATGGCGCCAAATTTAACCGGTAGCCAATAACTGCATCGAATAACTAGAACTCGATTTGGTATGTGTGATGCAGTATTAATAACCTTTCAAATATGTAATTTTTGATTAACCAACCTATAATAATCATCCTATAGCGTACCATTGCTATTGTTAATCTTGACCTAACCTAACTAGCCGCTAGGCCATCAACCCCTCATTGATGTCATACATCGGATAAAAAGTTATGCTTGACAAGATGCTCTACATGCCGGTGAGCTCGACCTCTTTTTTTGTTAGGGTCCTTACCTTTAGGTAAAAAAATGCGTCCCTTGCATCCTTAATAAACTTTTACAAATTTAAATGAGGTTAATTATAAAATTAAAATACGGATCTAGTTAACTTTTTCATGAAGTATAATAATACAGATGGCCAGTCATAAATAATAGTTATATACCTACGACTAATCGCTCGATCGTCCCTATTAATTATATCGAAGCGGGAATTTATGACGGCAATAATTTCCAATGAGCCGTTGCTTTATTAAAGTTTAATAAGTACTAGTCCAGATTAAATGCTCGGAGCGTATGTCTGGATGATAATTTGTGACAAAAAAAACTGAGGGACACGCGTCCTTATTCTGTAATCCCCAACACGTGGCGATTTCATTTGGTGACCAACAAATAAGCACTTATTAATGCAAGCTACATACTATTCCCCTAGATAGACGTAATAGAACGTCTATTATGGCATTTAATATTTATAACATGGATTACTTTTTACTGGTAATACGATATTCAGAATAAGATTTCATAGCACGTTTTGGGTTACATATTGCTTGAAAGCGTCGTATACGAAGCAATCAAAATTTACTGTTTATCTTTAATTATTGTACCTATGAGGTTACTCTTAATTTTTTTTTTCAAATATTGCTTTTAAAAATTATTATTTTACATATATTTACTTTTATTTGTGAGTAAGCAGTACTTAAATCATTTGATTTTTACTGCAACATCAACTTGTCTTCAAAACCTTGGAATAGGGTAGTTAAAAATATAACTGGAATCGAACCCAGATCATTTTGCTTCTTATCATTAATTCATCGGCCCACTAAGGTCTACAATATAAGGCTCATAATAGTCTTAGAAGTGTTAAAAGTTGCAATGTTGAAAATACACACGAAACAGTTTCTTGTAGGCTCGTCACGGTAGATGTAGTTTCAAATTACTATATAAATATCCTCAGGGATCAACACAGAGCAATCAAAGTCCAAAATATGCAACTTACTTAAACTATTGGAATTATTACTTTTTTTGTTTCTAAACATAACATAAACATAGAAAAAAAATTAAACTTTAAATAGACATGTTTGTGTATAGATGTTTGTGCTGCACGAGGATCTAACCCAGAAGAATTTAGTTTTCACGTTGACTTCACAACGATTACAACTAATTAATCGCAGGCTTAAATATCAGACAAAGATTTATAAATTCCAAGTTTAAATGTGCTCTCATAGAAACACATCGTCTAGAAACTAATGATGTGCTACTACATATCGAAATGCTTACACGAAATTTCATCCCCAGAACCGAACTTCGTGGGATCCTTCGACGTGGGCGAGTACGTGTTATTCTTCTTCCGTGAGACGGCGGTGGAGTATATCAACTGCGGCAAGGCGGTCTACTCGAGGGTAGCACGCGTCTGCAAACGGGACACAGGCGGAAAGAACATACTGAGTCAGAATTGGGCCACGTACCTTAAGGCGAGACTCAACTGCAGCATTCCTGGAGAGTTCCCGTTCTACTTCAATGAAATACGTAAGACATTATTATTTTCTTAATGTACTCAACGAGCACTGGTGGCTCTTTGGTAACGTCTTCCTTATCCAGGCTTGCAATCAACAGTGTGTAGGTTCGAACCTGAGCACGTACCTCTAAATTTAAAAAGACTACCAAATACGGGTATTGCGGCAAAATAAACACATCGTTTCAATTGTCTAGCTACGGTTCGTGAAATACAGCCTGGTGATTGAGAAACAAGATCATAGCAAAAGGGTCCAGTTTTTCCCTATTCGATACGGAACGTACATGATAGTGAGCTGATCTAAAAAAGTAATCATAGACAACATCAGGTACCATTTTGTGAGATAAAACTATTGAAAACTATACTGACACTAACAAGTGCGGTGTAAGTTTACTAGTATAATTATTTTATGATTGAAACTTATTTTTTTTCTTGGTTTAATACAAATACGTAATTTATATAATAACTCGTATCTAATATTTATATTGCATATTGTATTTTTAATAAATTCTCATCTAAGTATTAGTCATAAGCTAATCTTAATTCGTATGTCTTTGAAATGATAACATTAAACCATTAAATATACATGCGCTCTCTGGAATTGCTTTTCTAGTTTTCATATTAATATGAATAACTTAAAGGGAGTTATAACGTTTTTAGTAGTATTTTATTTTAGATTTCACGTGCTTGTTAAAAGTATAAGGTCGTTTAAGGTTACGAATTATTAAAAGGGCACCATTCTTATTTTCCATAGTAAAAATGATTTTTTTCTAAATGGGGACGACCTTTGTCCAGCAGTGGACTGCAATAGCTTGAATAGGATAGGGATTCTTTTTTTTTAATATTTCCCCGCCATAACAGTTAATGCTTTTCGTATTAATTCTGAAGGATGAGTCAGGCAATGAAATCACTTAATTATATACCTCCCAAGTTAGAAACTGTACTACAGTCTCTTCTATAATAATAGTATTGAACTATTTTCTTTAAAAAAAAACTTTCAAACTAACTCATCTTGAATTTTACAGAAAATGTTCGACATGTCATTCCAAATACAAACAGGAGTCGACAAAGCAAATGTACTTCGACCCTTTCACAAACGTGAAGGCATAAGTCGTAAATCGTTCACCGTCTAGTCCCGTGTCAATCTGGAGCAAATATTTAAGATCCGAACTCAAAAGTGCATAGTGCGTTAAACGACAAAAGTCTAGCGATTTTCCCCGGAGTTTCGGTCCTGGCAGACTGTGTTCATATAATATTAACGCTCTACGCTCGGGCTTACCACGGTTTTCACGCGCCCCCCACTAGACTCTCTGCATAACTCATGAGAATGTAATAGGTACTCAAGTGCTCAGTATTTGCTATAGGTGTGTTATTTACATGTCTGTGAAGCGCCATTAGGAACGTTTACGCGATAGTGTCGCAACTCGTTCGGCCTTTAACACTCGGAATAAGGATGGTTCGAGTTCACTTGAGGAGTCTTTGAGATTTTTTTTAACGGAATTATCGTTTATCAGATATTGCATTTCACGTAATTCAATATCAGGTCATGGTTTTTATTGTGGATTAATTGCAGATCACTGTTATATGTATCATTTTCATCAGTGCAACCTTACATGATAACTGCTTATTAATATCAAATATTAATTTATTTGTTACACAATTATGACCGGATTTTTAATTTTACTTTCAAACTAAAAACATTTAACAAGAACCTTCATAAAATAGAGTCTACCTCTAACACATACGTAGGTACTATGCATATTTCTCAAATATGATTCACGTTAACACACTACGTGTTCAACGTAAATCTAATTCACTACAGCCTCTGCGACATACTAAGCTTAAAACACATTACGGAGCATTATAAATTCAGGCCCTTGATACTCCCAATCACGGCGTCGTTAATTCGGATAACTGGTTGAATTGTTGCAGCAACTTGCGCGACATCGAGATATAAAGTTCAGCACCCACAATTATAATAATTTGATAGTAGACTCCCCCAACTTTGGACAACTAAGAACAGATTAGACATCTTGACAGTGCTTGATAAATTTTCGCTTTAGTTCTCATATCGCTGGTGCAATTTAAATTTTAATTACTTTGAACAGTATCTTGTGACACGTTTATGTCATGCCGTGATAGTGTATTAATAGAAGTTACCTTTGTTCGACTTTGTCTGCATTAATGATAGTCGCATACGTTAAGCGTACAATTAGTTTCGAGCTGAAATTTCATATGGATGGTGTTTAGATAGAGATCTGAAGTTAACACGTAGCTTAATGTTTAAGATCTGAGTTCTATTCTGACTCAATTCTATTCTGAAGGTACACATTTTGTATCGCACATATTCTTATACTGAAATTAACATAACCACCCCACTGTGGCAAATTGAGACATGAAAGAAATTCTTTTGTTAAAAAGCTCTTGGAGATAGTTCAACAGACGATAAGAAAAACTAGAATAATTGACAACACATCTGGTGTAATGGTTGAGACGTTAGCTTTTACACCAAGGGTTCCGGGTTCGATCCCTAGGCAGTACAAACATTTGTGTGCATAAACATGTTCGTTTGTATTGGCCTGGGTGTTTTCTATGTAAAATATGAATCTATTTGCAAAAAGTATACATGTGTGTTCAGCTGTTGTTTAGTATCGATATTACAGCCTAATGCTTAGTTTGGGGATAGACGAGACTGTGGGATTGTCAGTGGATATTTATTTATGGATTCATGTCATTAAGCATTACATTAGTAAAGATAATTATTATGTAGCGTATCTGACTGTATAAAACTTCATTTTGTAAAGCTTTGTTGAAATTAAGTAAAAATATAACCACATCCTTCATTATCATAGTTTCGTGAATTTTAAAGGGTCCCAAACACTAATACAAATTTGTTTCCAACAGAAAGCATTTACAAAGTGCCTGGCGATGACAGTCGCTTCTACGGCGTGTTCACGACGGCCTCTACCGGACTTATGGGTTCGGCGATCTGCACTTTCACCATCGGTGATATCCAGAAGGCGTTCGAGGGCAAGTTCAAGGAGCAGGCAACGTCCAGCTCGGCGTGGCTGCCGGTGATCAGCAGCAGAGTGCCGGAGCCTCGGCCGGGCACTTGCGTCAACGACACCTCCTCTTTGCCAGATACTGTGCTGAATTTTATAAGGTAATTTGGTTGAAATTATTTAATAAACGATCCTTGTAAAGGAATAAGAGTGTAGAACGTACACACACTTAGAGTAAAGGTCACAATTTGTGGCTCTTGCTAGGCTTAGAACCATCCCCACTCGCGTCTTACCCGGTGAATCAGCTAAAAGAAAACTTAAAATAATGTATTTGTAAAAACTTTAGTTATTTAGAAATGCTAAGTTTTAAAAAGTTTAATAAAATTACAACTAAGAATAGGTTATTCAAAATATTCTTGCATTATAATATCTTGGTAAAGTTACAAGTATTTAATGAGGAAACTTCGATCTAATTTTATCATTATTGATAAAATATCTTTAAAAAAATTACTTATGTTCTGAACTTAATAAGTCAAAGTTCACTATATAAATTTTTCTCCGGCATATTTACCTTGTAGCATACATGTTTGCTTAAATATTTTTTAAGTTAGCAATCAAATACACAGCGCTTCTAGTGGTAAATGGCAACTGATGCCAATAATACAAACGTGATCTCGAAAACAAGCTTTCAGTGCAGTTTCCAACTTGTAGCCTTAATCATTTTGTTGCCCTAATATCCAGTCGTTTCACTGCATGTCTCTCGTTCAGCCCAAAACACAGATATACTAAAAGCAAGACTGTGATGGCAGCTATTATAAATTAATTTGCACTGATAAAAATCAAAAAGATGTTTATATTCAATGCTCTCAATCCGAGTGGTCATTGCAAAGAGCAAAATGTACTCACACTGAAACTACACAGCACCCGGCTAAAGGAGTTTCCTTCCAGCCACTACGCGGATCAGCGGCCATAATAGCCAAAACATAACAGCAAACGAGATCCAAACCATTGTCCTATTCCTCATTAAAAAATAACCAAGCGCCGAATTAATTTATTTTCAAAAACAGCCGGGAGCCGAGTAAAAAATGAACAAAAGCTGGTGACTGTCGTTATTGTAACAAGCGCACCGGACGTAAACAAAGTAGAAAATCGTCACTTAAAAACGTGGAACACGATCACGGACTCTCCAGCGATTCCAGAATTTCCACGCTCATTGAAATCCACAGGCACTTTTATCCTGGCGACACGTCCTGTTAATTATCCGACGCTCTCACCCCGAGAGCGTTCAATTATTTTTTTCCCCACTTTTCACGATCCTCATGTGGAAACGTTGAGATTTTAACACTTCACCTGAACCAGCTGCTGAAAATAGTATAATAATTTTTTATTCACGACCAGAGTGGAGATTTTAATTAAACGAATGAGGTATTTCGTTGTTAGGTGCAGTAAAGGCTTTTATCTGGATGGTGACGTCGCGCGACATTATCGTTTGTCGCGCGTCGCCGCCGGTCGCTACATTGTTATCATACTCCTCGTAATGTCTCCGCCGGCACGCTCCGATGACTTTCCTTTATTAGAACACTTTTTACATTCGAAATTGTTGCGGAATAAAATTAATTTTGTTCTCAATATGAATTTCATGGCGGCATAGACTATCGGTCGATGGCTTCTCAAAGATCTTTTTAAATTAACTTTTAAAGTAGATAGTGTGAAGTGAATGTTTGAGCGAATGAAAGTATGTTTTCGGAGCACATAATTAACAAATAAAATATATATCAGACAGCAGTCGTAGTAGCTCTAAGATGGCACCAAAAAGGTATTTACGCGGCATGTAAGCATTCCACGACGCTGGTAATCCGTAGATGCCTTGAAAAAGAGGAATATTGAGTATTTCCCAATATAGGTTAGTACTTACCAAGTATTTATTCGATATGAGTGTAAGATTCCAGTAATAGCAGTGAAAAAAGCCAACCGTGCTCTCTCCAACATTTCAAATAATGAGATTTTACCAGTTTTCCCATAGAAATTAAGCCAAGGCAATGAAGTTTAGTACTTTATTGTATTTTATTCAAAAACCATATTATATACTACTTTGGATTGGCTCAATTTGGTTAGAAAATCACACGAATGGCTGTATTAAAATACAAAGGTATGCTACTGAAATTCATTCTTCAAGTTATCAAGATATAGAGGAAGAATTTTTGGTAGCATTTTTTACGGACTAACGTTTTATAATTTGAATTACACCAAATAAATATATTTCTTTCTTCTTCTTTCTTTCTGTAACTATAACCTCTGTTTATTTTTTGTCTAGATCACATCCACTGATGGACAGTGCGGTATCCCATGAAAACGAGAAGCCTATCTACTACAAACGGGATCTGTTCTTCACTCGGCTGGTGGTAGACCGAGTCAAGGTCGACATGCTGGGACACCAGCTCGATTACACCGTCTACTATGCTGGCACCAGTAAGTATCCTTGATTTATTTATGGTACACACACAGGGTGAAGTTTTTACATGTAACACATACAAAATCTTTATCACATAGTGAAATTACCGGTTATAAGAGACCTAACATGTGTTGTCTCCGGTGACGAACGCAGTGCTGCATTAATGAGAATAATAACTGTCTATCTGTTGTTCAACTCTTTCAATAACGCTCTGTCATGATCAGGCTTATCACTTACCATCAGGTGAGCGTCCTGACCGTCCTGTTCATTTCGTAACATAAAAATGACAAATTGTATTGTATTGTATTCTTTGTGGAACCTGCCTCTGTGCACTAGTGGCCTTAGTGTTGGTTTTAAATCCTCATGTGATCTGACTACATTGAAAGTCACATTGTGTGCTTTTTATGAGTTTAGTCATATCCAACCACATTGCAGGCTGAATCACCAGATTGTGCGAAAATAAAGATGATATGCTTTAATGGTCACAAAGCCGTTTGTTCTGGCTGCAACCTTTGAAATCATTAACATCGACAAATAATTAGACCCGTGTGGTGGTTGGCCCAATCTTCCTATGGGTGAGTGGGAGGACCTGTTCCCTGCAACGGGACTCAATACGCTGATTATGACCATCACCAGCTTATTATAATTATGTTCCACCGAAAGCCACGAATAGGCTGAAAAGGCTGAGATAATATAAAAATATGAGAACAATTTATTAGTTCAAAATAATGTACAACATTTCCCACTCTGCGAAACGTTTCAGTGACTTTGCAGTTATCATGGTCAATAGTAGAATGGTTTTGTAAATCAATAGACACAAAATTTTATTAGTGAGTAAAAAACACAAGTGTGATGTGCAAGAAAAAATAAAGAGCTTTCCATTAAGTGCAATCATGCATTTAAATTTAAAATCAATATCTTCATAATCTGAGGAATTATAAAAATATCAGCCTTTAAAGATGATGTGAATTTCATCAAAAACATTTAGCTAAAAATAAACGTTAGTGTCTGATTTCGATGACCAAAATATCAAAATTAATCATTTGTACCCGTGTTTTAAATTACAACTGCGAGTTATAACATTAATTAAAATTCGTGAAATTGAAAAGCATTTTCAGTTTGAACGTTGGTAGGTAATAATCGGCGACATAAAACGTACCTACAATCAGAGAACGGACAACGGGCGACACGGAATTTCATAAAAAGCACACGAATTAAAAAATGCCCGCCTACTGGGAAATTAAAAAGAGTGAAAGTGCCACAAAGGCCATAACTCGTCTCAGTGACGGCCGCTCGGACCCGTCTGCATGCCGACTCGCACATTCAACTATGGAACAGGGCTTTACTCTAAAACACGAAAAACCGATTATACGTATTGTTTCTAGCGAAATGGCGTGCGAAACAGCCATAGTTTAAACCCTTTTTGTACTCTCAATTTATTGACTTAAAATCCCACGGTAAAGCTCCCAAAGCCGAACTGGCAGTCAAATATTATGCTCGTGGATACGTAGTTATGATGCTATTCAAGTCAATTGTAGTGCATAAATAAATGCAACGGTTTTACTAGACGTTGTTCGAAACATTAACGGCTATGTAATCAAAACATTTTAGTTTTCGTTACAATAGCTAGAAGTTAGTATTTGGCAGGATATGTATTTAAACGCAGTTATTCGGTAGGTCTTGGAACTATTTGGACCAAACCGCAAGCTACGTCACGTTTCCTCGACCGCATAAATTCGGTCTGCGCTCTAAACAACATGCCCAAGTGGTAATTTTCGCCTATGTTGTTGCAATTTTCACCAATTTTCCACGAAAATCGTTTCGACCGAACCGCCCCGGCGCGAGACTACGTAGTGGATTAAACTCACGTAGATATCTAACGAAGGGGGGTTCGTTTACGGAACAACTTTTACGAAAGGAAAGCTACGTTTGAGTTGGCGTTTGAAATGCTTGTGTGTGGAATATTAAATTGTTTAAACGTTACCTTTGACGCTGCTTCCCTTTCTATTGCCGCGTACCAGCATAATTACTGTAAGTTAATCTGTACAATATAACTTTGTTTCTGTATTCAAATCGAGTTCTGAGCTCCCAACGGCAGCTTCCTTTATGTTTGATTACTGAACTAAACTAAATGCAATACACTGTTCAAACGCGCCGCGGCGTCCACTGACAGCGGCGAGCAATAAATGGTCCTGTATAACCACAGCAAAGAGTAAAAAGAGGAACCGCCCGAAAATCCGAAGCTCTCTTAGTTCACTATTATTTACACTCCGAGCGCAAAATAAGTTGCACGAAATTCCGTCACAAAGAGCCCGAGGCGTCCCGTGAAAAAGGACAGTTTACTCTTTCAATAAAGAGTAAGCTCGTGCGCGGGCGTCTACGCCGCGATATTGCCACCCCGCTTAGGCCATTTTGAGTGCTTACCGCGTTATAATATGCATTAAACTGCACCGGCGGAAAGTTGTACCGGTGCGCGTGGCTAGGAATGCTAGCAGACAATGAGAAATGAGCGCATGATGCTCCCGGTCCCGCATTGCGGCCCCTCTGCTGCTCGCCTTCCATTTGTTTTATCACGCCTAAATCACTGTTGCCAGACAAGTTCAGGACGCGCCCCGAGCTTGATAAAACTTTGACAGCGACTGTCATATACACACCGAGCCGAGCACTCGCGTTTGTCAATGCAGGGGAGCCGAGGTATCAAAGACGTTAAGAGTATTTAGAAGTTAACGAAGTTAATTAAATTCCCCGAGTTAGACGTCAACGCCGCGACTCTTTAGTATCAAGGGCTCCTTTGTAAACAAACGTACATAATAATGTTCACGTATCGCATGAGTACAGCCGGTGTAACAACAAACTCGAAACGTAATTACCGCGTCTGTGCCAAAACACAAAAGAAGCCCACGTGCTGTTTTTGATAAGTTTAGAAAAAGTTGTGTGGGTCGAGTTGGAAAAATTTGGAAATCAAATTGTAGCGGAGGGTCGGGTTAGCTTTGACGTGATGCACGCTCGTGATACTATTAAAAACGATTTAAAATTCACAGTCGGCTCGCGGCCGAGTCGCCGCCGGTGCGTTATGGCTATTTGATGGCATAATGACATCAGCTCAAGCGCTGGACTCTTCTTTGATGTTTTGGATGTGAGCGGCGAGAGCGTTCGGCGCATCGGTCTCACTGTTAATGCGCACTTATGTTAATTTAAATGTCCCAATTTAGATTACTTTGAAATGTAAATCCCCGTACAAACAAAAGTTACACGAGCATAATACTTATTTAGATACACTCTCAAAGCGAGTCTGCGTTCAGTGTTGTGAAAAGTTCAGTAGTGAATATTCATCATGACAGCAACTTTATCGGTATTGTAAATATATGTATCTCGAGCAATAATTTATAAAATAGCTTTTCATGCATAAAATGTAGCCAGTAGCATCGTACCCTGTTATAAGTATCGGAAAGCCATTTGCTTAAGTGCATGGACTCCCAAGTTTTGCCATAAACATGAAATGCGATGCCGCAGAATGATATGTTAAGGTGTTTCTGAGGTATTGGAGCATCGGAAACTGTTTAATAAACTAGAGTTGGAACAGCTGTACTCGTGTTTACTTCTAGCAGACATAGTAGCGCCTTATTACCACTGAATAAGAACGGCTTTTGTGAAACAACAGCACAATTCATAACAGTGAGATGAACATTTTATCGATGCGATAGTAAAATGCTCAGGTTATGATATACTTACAAGTTTATACTAAAATATGTACCTAACTTCGGTATTGCATTCCGATGGACTTGACTTTATGGCTTAGAATTGGATAGGAATATTGAGCTTAAATCATAAATCGTACGAGATATCTATCCCGAATTTGAAGAATGGGATTCTTGTTAAACCCCTTGAGTAATTAATGTTTTGTTTCCTTTGTATTTAATAGCTCATTTAATTGGTTAATTCATTCGACAGGTTTTTACTACTTGGGTGTTTATGCACTTTAAATGGAGATTTCAATCACATTAATTTTATGAGAACATGAATAATCTATCACTATTTCTTTCTTATAACAGGAAAGTAAATAAATATTTTAAGACAAAAGCTAATCTTGAACAGCTTAATTAAACGAAAGTGTACGAAAGCCCTCGATGGAATATCAGAAAAAACTCTTGATAAACAATTCGAATTTCTAATGTTTTTTCTTGTAGTTACATAATTATGGTGAGTAATTTCCTTATTGTTTCCCATAATCTTCATTTCAATCATGAAATCTATAAATTTAATATATTCAAAACGTATACGGTTGTTTATTGTTACAACCACTGGAGTTACATTCGTTGAATAACAAAATAATGCAGATATCCAAGCAAATGCAACAGATAAATTATATGTGTCGGAAACGTACTTTATTCCGCAAATAAAAGTAAAATCTTAGAGTCGGATGCTGGCTACACTGCCTTTGCGTACGATCGCGCTCTCGCCAGAGAAATACCCTAACGTTGTATATTCCGGCTCTATCGACGTGCATGGCCCACAGGACGAAAATGAACAATATTTATTGCCGAGTAGCGATACGAAATGTCGGAACGGAATTTTCAAAGTAATTTATAGTTCAAGGCACCTTGCCTTACTGAAGGTAGCTAGGAACATAGCATCGATGCTATGTTCCTAGCTACCTTCAGTATTTTGCGAACGTCACATCGTGCGATTTTCATTTACAATCGTCAATCGATAGCAGAATGTGTCGAAATTTATACATACACATGTACGTAATGTCTGCCTCACAAAATATATAAATAATAATAACAAGAACAAAGTCGTGGTGACTACAAATATGTTAATTAAGATCAGTGACTCGTAAACTTAAATTCTTATACTAACGACTTTTTAAAACCGATTGATGCAGACTTCAGAAACATTGAAGCTATAAATAACTATAAAATAACATACTTCTAACTTAATTATGAACAATTAAGTACGTGGCTAGAAATATAAATTATGAAAACAATTTATATTGAAATTATTGTATAAAATATACAATAAATATTCGTAACAGCTGCCAATGTATTACGCGGGATTAATAAACAATATCACCTGGCAAAACCCAATCGGGCCGCCTCAGGAGAGCAATCGGGCGGTCGCGCCTTCACACAAACTCAAAACAATTAGTTATAGCCATAATTAACATTCGGAACGCGTCCAACGAGAATAAACATTGATTTTTTATTCCCCCAAAACTGGGGAGGCCGCGGTCCCGGACGGGCGCGGGAATACTAATGTGTTCACTTTTGAACGCTTATTCTCGCCCCGCTAACGGCTCCCGACGTTTTTTGCATAAAACATCTCATCAAAGGATTGCTTAGGTCCCGCAGTATATTGAATATCAAAAGGTGTGCAAAAACGGTAAACTTTTGGGAGGTATCCCTAATGCCGACCACCGTGAAAGCCTCCTTTAAAAATACTCCTTTGAAACGTGTCCGGAATAACTGTTCGGTTAACGGCCACCCGATTATGAGCATACAAATATTATATAGCTTGCGGATAAACAAGTATTTGTATTCATACTTCACCATGAAATGAAGATAGCGTGAAAATTAACTGTAGATTTAACGAGTGTAGAATTACATTCTACTTGAGCGTGTTATTGATATAAATCGTAATGGCTTGGGGGAGCGAAACTGTCGAAGAAGCGTCTTATCTTAACGGAGCGTTATCGAAAGCTTGCCACCCAATTTGTTCGCGACTATTAAAGTGCAATTATTCATAACAATCGCAAACATAAATGAAATGAGCCGGGCCGGGGAGCGTAGTCAATCCTTGATAGTCGCATAAAATTTGGAGCGACGAATCTCGTAAAAGTCGGTCGAATGCTCGTAGGCAAACGTTAAAAAGCCACGTTCTTCGATTTACGGCGCCTATAAAATACATATTGCGATCCGTGATAAAAGTCCCTGCCGAATCCGCTCATACTGCCAATCGCTGAATTTATCTACCGCGCCGCTCCGACCACGATCCGTGCTAATACCTACCCACCTTAGGATGTCTTCGTTTTGTACAAGCGAAGGTTCCGTACCTACACTAATTGTTACAAATACATGTAAGTTCCATCAAAAAATCTAATAGTCTGTTTAGTTACTTTTAAATGGAGTTCCAATTTTTTGTGTGTTTTATGATTATAAACTCAGATGATTATAACTTTTCCAGGTAAAAAATAATTTAATTTAAAACACCGCAAAAGTTTTCATTCCCCAAATCTGAGTGCGGAGCAACAAATCTGTTGTGAACTTTTTCCATTTCTATTTGAAAGTTATTGGCGAATGCCTATACATTGCCACACCGGAGAGCCAACAATAAATACTGACCGTCACAACGCAGTAATGAATTGTACAGCAACGGATACAGAGAAATTTCGCAATGAAATGCGGGGTGTTTAAGGAAATCCCATCTGACCTCTAACTGGCAAATCTATACGTTAAACTGGGAGTTTTTTATGAAAAGCAATAAAGATGTTAGAGCTACTTTGTGTTTGGGAATTTATACCACTTGGAGGAATAAAACTTATATTGTTCGAGGGATCGCAAAAAAGTTTTCACTTAGGCCTGTCGAAGCGAAATCTTTATTGGATTGCGGGATTATTTCTTTGGAGACAGACATTTGGGGACCCCTGATAGCTACTAAGAAAAATATTGGAAAAAGATAATTATGCCTGATGTATGTCTGAGGATATTTTTGTGACCTTATATAATA
Source organism: Leucinodes orbonalis (assembly GCA_019425675.1). Taxonomy (NCBI): domain Eukaryota; kingdom Metazoa; phylum Arthropoda; class Insecta; order Lepidoptera; family Crambidae; genus Leucinodes; species Leucinodes orbonalis. The sequence continues at coordinate 129,593 of PQWD01008266.1, forward strand.
TTTCATATTCTTAAATGTTTCTATAATATTTCATATTCTTAAACCAACCAGCATTTTAGTAGTTACCGTAGAGTTAGAGTACCCGTTACTTGCGGGAAACTCTAAATAAGTTATTTCACGTGAGTACCCCAATCTGACCTATTTCTCTGATGAAATGAAATGAAAAAAAAAATGAAAAAATGTTTATTTACATTCACAATGATTAATTTTGCTGTAAGTGATTGAGACCGCCTTTTAAGTATACGCATATACTTGTATCAGGCAGTCCCGCTCTTCATATAACATGGTAAGTATTGTACATTGTATTAAAAATATTTTAATTTAAAAAGAACAAATTAATATCATCCACTACATATTTCAATAACAATATTCATATAACATAACATGATGGCGGTAGAAGTATTTAAAATTTCTTAAGAATTTACAAATTTCGTGACTCGACATTTTGACGTCATCATAAATATAATTGAATCCGATATTGGATTAGTGGTATCACAGCTCAGGAGAAATATATGTTATAGTTTGATCTTATTCTTATTATCTAGTTGGCATATTTAGATTGATGACCGTTATGTAATAGCCAAAATCGACGGCTTACCACCAACCACCACAATCTCTCATAACATTTAGGAATTAAAATATACAGTCTATTGCCTTAAATGCATAAAATGGGGGCAATTACCTAATGTTTTAGTTATAACATGAGGTAATTGCCCCAATTTTATATTTTTTCCCCTACGCTAGCATTAGGTACATTTGTAGTTGTACCATATCAGTTTTTAGTCCGAAATCCTGGAAGCTTACCTGCACCTGCACGTGGTACAATCAGCGCTTACAGCTCTGACGACTTGTTTATACACATCAGCATTATTTAAGAGCCTAGCTCTTGTCGATTGAACACATATGAAGCAAATGCGAGCTTTCCCTGCATTCCGCCTTCTCCTTGACTTGCTGGAATGATTCGACCTTAATCTTTTCCTTCACTCCCTTTTCTTACTTAAAGTCTTAAAGTTGATCTTAATTTATTATAAATGTCTATAACTGGACTTAACGAATAAACCAAATATAGCTGCTTTGTTGAAATTAGTAGGATCTGTCAAAGTAAACTTCAATGAAAATACATATTTACTTTACGTTTCGAGTAAATAATATTATAAAAATTCGAATAACTCATATACCCTTGTGGAAATACGTTAAGTATAGGTATATAAAATCAATCCAATTTACTTCATGCGACCTTATGAAATATAGTTTGCGGGAGGAGCCTCCGGTCCGGTTGTTTAATTATTTTGCCCTGGCCGGACAACGTGATCAGAATTAATTCGACCCAACATGTTTATTGGGCTTAAACGACGGATTAGGAATCAGAAGATACGATCCCGGGCAAGTTTATTTCGGTGAGAAATTCCATGTTTTATGAGCACTGATTTATTTATGCGCCTTGGCTTCCGTTTTAATTAAAACTGGACTGTATGGACTTTTAAATATAATTTGATGAGATTATTTCAAGGATTTTTGGATATATATGTAAACAATACATGAAGTTAGAGCCAGATCCAAAAGCATTTTAGCACTATATTTCTGAATTCAATACACGGTCTACGAACAAATAATTACATATTTTTAACATATATTTTTCTACAAATTGTTTATTTATCTAAGAATATCTAAAATAGCCACTTTGAACAAGTAAATCGCGAGGTTTATTATTAATATTTATTTTCTTTGTTACCTTAGCCATGACGGTTGTTAACACTCAAGTAAAAAGCCTACACAATTAATTCACCAGGAATCCCGTAAATGAAATGACTTGCGACCTGGATTATTTAGTCACAGTATACGAAAATTTCAAAATATTGTAGTTTCTAAGCCTTTTAAAATATTAAATCGATCTTTTATACATTATGTTAATAAATCTATCAATTCCAAACCATTCCCAATGGCTAAATGAACGTCTGGATCGGATTGTAGCGTATTTGTTTTATCGACATATATCAGCACTTAGATGTCGCCGAGGCCACGGAGCATCGGAAACTTAAGTATCTTGATGTGATAATAGCTAGTACATGGGAAAGCATTCAACAAACTTGTCGGTGAACGCGGCCCGGGTAAGGGACTCAAATATGTTTACGCAGTTGTTTACCGCGCTCCGAGCTTAATGCGTGACGGGTTGTGCACTGGGGTTTAAGTTGTAGTACTACGAATATAACACACGACCCAATCGACGAACAAAAACGAATCTGGACATGGTTAAGCATTGAAGATTATTTCGTGACAAGTAAAAATTAAGAAAATGATTAGGTACTAGTTTTAAAATATGAACTATATAGATGAATTTATTAACTATATAATGAAAATAAACTAATGTAAAGCAATGATATCAGACAAGATTCTTGATTTTGACGCATACGACGTTGTTAAATGATACCTCAATATAGTGTCTCAAGGAAACGTGAAATACCACGGGTTGAAATGTATATGTTTTATGACAGGTATCTAGGTAATGTTATGGTGGTGTGTTGTTCGATTGTTAAGTCTTGATTAGCTGTTCTCAAAATTGTTACTTTTACCTGATGTGAGCATTGAATATCCAAGGAATCCATAAATATACATATCATAAGAAAATATAAAGTTGTTATTAAAAAACTAGCCATAACTTCTCAAAGTAGCAGAAGCATAATTCCTCCCAATTTGTGATTCAAAATCAACCCGCATACTTTGCGACTGTCAAGATAATTTTCGTTTGTTGCCCAATGAAATGAAACAGAAAAATAAATAAAAACAGAACACAAACCGATCACTGGCCGTCATCTACCCTCATGGCATATTCAGCGCGGGCAATTATCGGCACTTGTACGTCAGTCAGACGCGGCCGCACGCTCTAATGGGGGACGAACGACTAACTGATACCCACTTCACGATAATTAACGGCAGACAACGTCAATTCTCTGAATCGAGGTGACTTTGACAATAGTGCCTTAGAACTACTAACCAAATTCAAATGAGCACTTCTCTTGCGAATAAAATTTATGTAAAAAATATTTTTTTAATTTAAGGGTGACCCATGCGGTGTAATGGTTCTAATTAGATACTCTATTACCACATAATATCAATATATCACAATATATCATATCAATGATATTCTGTATAAATATAGTAGATATGCCACCTGTGCCTTAAAAACGAACCGCCAAAGAGAAAACAGTTGTAGGCAAATGTACGCTCATTCGAAATAGATGTATATGTGTGCTGTCACTGCATTCGGAACACTTTATTCGGTTGTTTTGTGAGCATATCACAAATCTATACTTTTTACATCATTGTTACCACAAGTTATCAAAATACTATAAAGTTATGTCACCGAATCATATTTCCTTTAATGTTAGGTGACATATGTAATCGTATGTGATAAGTGACGTGTAGGTGTTAAGTGACGGAGCAAGTACGTTAGATTGAGATTGACACGTGAATATCATCCGGTACACGGTCACTCTCAGGTCCCAGATTTCTATACCAGTAAAAAATGTTAGCGATATTCTCTATAAGATTACTTAGCTATACCTAAAACTATTAAACCTACATGTTCTAGGAAAATTAATCCCCGTGTCGTGAGTACCAGATGGCGAACGCGCTACGAACAACCCCAAAACAAAGGCACTTGGAACTATTTAGAGAATATATTATATTAAATAGTCCCAGCGCCCTTACAATTACAAATTAAGTGTTTTCCTTGGTATTGGCCAATTGTTTTAAATAGTCTTATTTTTAGAATATTTTACATTTTGAATGCCACACAAATTGTCAAGTACTATACGCATCTTTCATATTTTTTTATATATTCGTGCTACTAAGTAATACTGATACAACAGGTTTTGTATGTCATAACCAACAAAATAAAATACTAGTCATATGATGAGTCTTTAGATCAGTTATTTTATTTTAATGTTACTAATGTATTTGACCGAAAAACAAATGTTAATATTATACTTATTTTGTTTAATTCTGAGCATAAAATAGATAGGTATGAACATAAATGTGCTACCCATATTAATGGCAAAGCTCAAAAAAGACGTCTTTGAAAACGAGCAAGGCATATGAATTCACAAAAAAAAACACACAATCCATACAAGTTAAATCCTTAACCGTTTATTAAATAACAGCTGATGCCAACAGAGTTTGGGCATCGCCAAATTGAAATCAGCAAGTATTAGTTGTTACACTGCTTAAACGTCGCAGCACGTGCCTGTTCACACAATCAGCATTACCATTCATTAGGAACAACATCTAATATAATTACTGATTTATAGTCCAGCGTCTATAAGGTACACAATCACCATCTGGCGTCTCAAGGCGTGTGACATGTATGCGTTAGTATTGTATGTAACCCAGTTAGGTAATTTCGGTACATGCCTCTAATCCAATTAGCTATTAAGATTCGTGCCTCGAATATTAATTCTCGGGGTTCGCCTTTGTAGGCTGGAGCAACTGTGGCCTTATGAAGAGGTTTCGTGGTCACGTGCCTTGCCTATTCTGTTGTATCAATTATTTGAAGTGATCGCTGGCAGTTTTTCTGTCGATACAGCTTTTAGAGCGCTGTTCATAATGCGAGCATCTAATCATGTAGGTGGATTTAAGGGTCGGAGGTCAAATCATTGGTGAAACTATAATGTTTATATTTTCCAACATTTGAAGTTTACTTTGCAACTGACCTGTTAGAAAAAATAAATCTTGAATATCATTTTTGAGGCGTGACAAACTTGGAATCAGTCACTGTCTGAAGAATATTTTTTACGTCCGGTGTCGTTTTGGCGAACATTATAGTCGAACATTTACTCAAATTAATTATTTGATTCTATAAATTGAATGAAAATCCTAAAGTATAAATATTTATTATACAGCATATTGAATAAAAATATATACAAAATCTTCAAGTCAAAAAAGTAGGCATAAAACCAAAATTCTGCTAAGTGTCGAACGATAATTTCTCGTGACGCACCCATGACTTTTGTCCCCGGCAGTAGAAATTAATTGAACCCATCATTTTGACGAACCGGTACCATTTATCAACTAGTTAGACAAATAGTTGGAATGAACACCACTGCGATTGGTGATTTCTCGTCACGATTTGTTACGAACTGCCTACATAAGCATTTTATATCATTCGTATGGTACAAGATATACAGCGACTCATTATTGCATGTGAGACTTGTCTATTTTACATACTAAAATCTCGGTGGTCAAATAAATAAAAAACGAATTCCTATTTTTCATAAAAACGCACACGTTTTGTATTAATTTCACTTATAATAACGGAGTGCGAATGTTCCTATGTTCAATTTACAATCATTTCAACAAAATACTAACCCGAGATTGCTTGGTTTATAAGTAGGTCTAATAAATACCACGCATTTTTAATATCACTAGCATGCAAAATTATATGGATATTATATCAAGTTCTCATATTATGTTTCTCTTTAAAATAAAAAAACAAATAGCTACTAAAAATGAAATACTTTTTATGCAACCACGACATGGAACTGCTATCTGTCTTAATATAATTTCAGTCATAATGTCGCTCTGTGCATCTATTTTAATAAAGGTTAATATTAAGTTTATGGCTATTGCAGAATGTACTTACTGTTTGTTCATACGAGAGTGAATCAATATTAAATTTAATTATCAAAAATTTTCGTATCATTAAAGAAACTTTTGTTAACTGCTCTTTAATTCTCATTGAGTGTAAGCCTTTCATTTTATATCAGTCACCATTGTTTTTTATTGTTTTTTTTTATGTTATGGATTTTGGTATTAATATACCTTGAAAAGTACTTATCTTTGACATTAATATAAATTCAATTCGAATAAATTGTTATAACCTTGGAACCGGTTTATTTATGTTTTCACCAAAAGAAATATAATATTGCGTCGTAATTTAATATTGTTATTTCTAGGTTTAAAGCGTAAGTTTACAGATAGTAAGCGCCCACGTCACATTGTGTATAGAACAAGTCTTATTTGCACACATGTACACAAGCCTCTTAAATACAACTAAGTGCCATTAATATCGGCCATTATTTCTAGACTTAACTCCGTAAATGTTTGTTGCAGACGAAGGCAAAATACACAAGATCGTACAATGGACGCGGAATGGCGATAGCCAATCAGCGCTGCTGGATATTTTCGATGTGACTCCAGGGGAGCCTATTCAGGTAATAAAAGTTGTTCAAAGTACTTGATATTATATAAGGTTTATACAATATTTTTCTGAACATACGATTATTAGAAATATCTGTCAGGTACATGTACTTAAAATACCCTGGCATTTGCATATTAATTAATAATGTGTACCTAGTCTTCACGTACGATCTTTTGAGGGTTCCAATCCCAAATATTAAACTGGGCCCTATTACTTTATGTAAGCAAATCAATGCATTAAAGAACATGATGAGGCATTGTACCTATAAGTATGAAGTAATTCTATTCATTTAAATTTTGAGGACCTATATGTTGTAATGGTTGAGACGCTGGCTACTACACCAGGGGTTCCGAGTTCGATCCCCGGGCAATGCAACATGTGTGTGCATGAACTTGCCTGATTATATTTGTCTATGTTGGTGGATATTTATCATATATTTGTAGAAGCTTGATGGCGCTGAATAACTAATAAATTAAAATAGTATCAACTAACATTCACACAGCGCCGCATAACCCCATACGAAGCATCCATCCTGTAATAGGTGTACTACGAGTAAACAACGTATAAACATACCCATTTGTGTGCATGAACATGTCTCTTTGTATTGGTCTGGGTGTTTTCTATGTTATATATGTAGTTATTTACAAAAAACAGTAAATAAGTATGTTTCTCCGTTGTTTAGTATCTATATTACAGGCTCATGCTTAGTGTGGATGTCAGTGAATGATGATATGAATGAATTTTGGTGAATATTTATTAAACATCTGTTGACTCGAGTGTCGGATGCAGTGCGGCATTGATGAAGGTAACTGTCTATCATTTGTTGGTTTCCATCAATGCCGCTCTGTCATGGTTTGGCAAATTATTTTTTAAACACCAAAGGTTCCGGGTTCGATCCCCGGGCAGTATCAATTGTATGCCAACATGTCTGTTTGTATTGGACTAGTTGTTTTCTATGTAACATATGTATACATTAACAAAAAACATATATAAGTATGTTCATCCGTTGTTTAGTATCCATATTACAGGCTGATGCTTAGTTTGGGGCTAGATGACGCTGTGTGAATGTCATTAGATATTTATTTCTTATTGAAATACGTATTATTATACATAGAATTAATGTTTTAATGACTGACATACGCTCTTAAATAATATTAGTCGTTTAATGATAGAATAAATGTTAGTGATAAATTAAGAATATGTATTGTATAGGCGATGGCCCTATCCCGCGCGCACGGGTCCCTATATGCGGCGTCGGACCGGCGCGTGCTCCAGTTACGCTTGGCGCTGTGCGCGCGCAGATACGACGCGTGTGCGTGCGTGCGGCGCGATCCCTACTGCGGCTGGGACAGGGACGCCGGTGTTTGCAGGGAATATATGCCTGGGTATGTCTATATATCATGATCTGCCTATAATGTCCCATTTAATCGATAGACCTCCACAAACATAGCAATGAGGGATTTGGGTCGTATTCTACCACGCGGAACCTGTGCGGATTAGTAGGTGTTAAAAACTAACATTCTTAGATTGTATCTGAGACTGACTTATTGTGTCTACTACGGCTTATTGTGTCCTCCGAAACATATTTATCTTCCGACAATAGTTGAGGAGCCTGCAATGTCGTAACCATCATCATCAGCTCATTAAACGTCCCACCGAGGGCACGAGCCTACCGTAAAGGGTGTATAGGCCTTAGTCATCCACGCGGCCCAGTTCGGATTGGCTGACTAGACGCACAACCTTTGAATCTCATTGCAGGTTTCGCCAAGATGTTTTTGTTCACCGTAAGACTGTTGGATAACGTACATATAATTTCGAAATTCAAAAAGACATTGAACCATATTTGTATCCATTCTGGCTTAAAATGCAGAAATGCCTATTAAAACTATATTTTTGGTTTGCTAGAAATCCGAAGAGACATAAAATACAGCGAGTTTTAAACAAGCATCTTGCTACGCGTTACGAATTCACATTCGTAGCGTCATGATAAGCTACGTAGTATTGATATGCTACGGCGTCTGTGGCCTCAAGTCTGCTGTGCTACGACACTGTGTCACGATTCGTAAAGCATCTATATTTTCAGTAATTTCTTCAGAAATATAGATAAATCTTTTATTTGTTTGAGACAAATTGCTAAATACAAGCACTATTTTAATAAAAGTTAGGAATAAGGACCTATGCAGAGTACCAAGCATACCTATTTAGGTAAAATTTTATTTAGACTTATTCAAATTCAATTCAAATTCTTTATTCAAATTAGGCTTACAAAAAGCACTTATGAACGTCAAAAAATATACAAAAATATAATTAAAAACAATTAAAAATACTAAACTAAAAATATGAATTTTGATGCTTTGAAAAAAAGCGCTTCAGTGGATTGGCCTGTTGAGAAAGAAGCACCCAAGAAAACTCAACAGTGTAGCCTTTTTTAAAAACAATTACTTAATGTAACAATATATCATAAACACTGAAATAGCTGAGCAATTTAAGACCAAGGATTTTTATCACATAAATATTCGTCAATAGTGTAGTACCCTTTTTTAGAAAGGTGGTTTTTTATTCTAGCTTTAAACATGTGTAAAGGTAACTCGACAATATTTTGCGGTACCTTATTGAAAAACTTTATACATCTTCCTATAAAAGATTTACCTACTTTATGTAGTCTCAAGTCCGGAACAGCAAGTTTGTTTCTATTCCTAGTATTAAAATTGTGTGAGTCACAATTTTTTTTAAAGGTATGATAGTATTTACGGACGTAAATTAAATTTTCATAAATATATTGTGATGCTACAGTCATTATATTTATTTCTTTAAAAAGTTCCTTAAGAGAGTCACGGGGTCTAAGGTTGTAGATAAAACGAATAGCTCTTTTTTGTAGTACAAATATTGTATTAATGTCGGCAGCTGAACCCCACAACAGTAGACCATATGACATGACACTATGAAAATAACTGAAATAAACCAATCTTGCTGTTTCTACATCTGTCAAAGCCTTATCTTCCTAACAGCATAAGCTGCCGAGCTAAGTCTACCAGCCAGTGATTCAATGTGAGGCCCCCATTGTAACTTTGAATCTAAAGTTATACCAAGAAATGCAGTGGAGTTTACAAGTTCCACTTGATCATTATTCAGAGTTATGTTGGTCTCGACCTGCCTTACATTGGGCATAGTGAATTTTATACATTTAGTTTTTTTTGCATTAAGTAAAATTATTAGCAGTAAACCAATGCATTACTTGAGACAGAGCTCTAATCGTCAATCTCATCTTGAGAGAGATTAAAAATCAATGACGTATCATCAGCAAATAGAACTATATCCGAAAGACTTTTACAATAGTAAGGGAGGTCATTTATATATATTAGAAATAATAGAGGGCCTAAAATTGAACCCTGGGGTACTCCCATGCGCAAAAGGGCACCATGCGACTTTGTGCCATTAATACAGACTTTTTGAACTCTTTCAGAGAGGTAAGATTCTACAAGACTCAATGAGCATTCTGATACACCGTAATGTCTCAACTTTAATAAAAGTGTTTTATGGTCGACGCAGTCAAAAGCTTTAGACAAATCGCAAAAAACTCCTATTGCATCATGTTTGTCCTCCCAGGCATCAAAAATATGCTTAATAAGTGCAATCCCAGCATCAGTAGTATTTTTATTTTTTGTGAAGCCAAACTGTTTTTCATGTAATAATTTGTTAACGTTAAAATGTGAAAGCAACTGATTGAATATAATTTTCTCAAATATTTTACTTAATGCAGGTAAAATAGATATGGCCTAAAGTTAGATGGATCACTTTTATCACCGGATTTAAATAATGGTATTAATTTACTGTATTTCATTAAATTTGGAAGAGACCTTTATCTACACAAGTATTAAATATCAATGCTAGATGGGGTGCAATACTATCAATAATTAATAATAATAAATTATTCAATGACTATAAGTCTTCTTAAGATAATTTATGTAATTTTGAAATATCCCTGCTCACAGAAATAGGGAGCTTTCTATTTTTCATATAAATATAACTACCTGACATTTCTAACATAATGTAAAAATGCTTAGTTAAAATATTTGAAACTACTTTTCTCCCCGGCAGTAGCCCCGGTTCGTCCTTTAAATCCTTCGACTTCCTGCATGTACATATTTATACAAAAGTTATTCGGCTACAAATTCGAGTTTTCATCGCGATTTCACTGAGAAAGAGGAAAATAAATTCTTATTCTGTTGAGCAGGATTTACCCTTGACGTCGCTTGTTGTACATTATATGGCATATACATTCTCTTATTTTAACAGTTTTGAAGAAGCTGTTCTATAATAAATGTTTTAATCTTTAATTACATAGTTTTCAATTTGGTTCAGCCAATTATTTGGTAAAATACAACATCATGAAAATGAAAATTTATTACTTATTTGACGTCACAAATAAAATGAAAAATCGTGTCATCTTATCAGTATTTCGGCATCATTCATGACATTCTTACAAACCAACCCACCACCACCGGAATTCCATACTTAGAAATTTTTATTGTGTCTAATGATAAATGCAACTGCAGCGGCAAACGGGTTAAAATATCTTTCCACAATTAATATTGACTGTAGCCGTGAATTTCCCTTTTTTATAAGCAGGAAAACGAGCAGAGAGTTCAGCCAGTTTTAAGTTATACTGCTATCCATGAACACACAATACTTCAAAACAGTAATAAGTGCTTTGCCGACCTTTATTAAACAAAAGCAAACAAAATTAAATCGGCTCATTCGTTCGGGAGCTACGATACTATGGACAAACACACATAACTTATAGCACCCTATCATTTTTCCGTCAAGGGTTAAAAAAGAAAAGGTTAACAAATTTAGGGAAACGTATTAGGAAGGATTTAGTTCTCCACTCGGCAATCACAAAGCAAAATGTTGTTTCACGCCGTTATTCATTGGCCACTTGTATAATTTTGTAATTTTAATATTGAAGGTTAATCCAAGACGTAGCCAACGAGACAGAGCATCTGTGATTCGTCCATCGCCCGCAAGAGCGTCTCAGCGACCTGGGGCCAGAGCCTGCACCTTGGCAGCTTCGTGAAGATGCCCGAGGTCCTCCATCCCAGGGCCGTCACGTGGTACCACTACTCTAGGGAGAAGGGCCGTCATCCGATCACCTTTAAGTAAGTTAAAACCAAATCACTTTTTAAATACACTTATTTAGTCTTCGCTTTCATTTGTATCTATTACATATAATTCAGCTCACCGATTTAGAATTAGTGCGCTACGCCTACATTCAGCTACACCAGAACCTCTTATATAGTGATTATCACTCACATAATTACAAGCAGCAAACCAAGAATATATATTGCCGTCCTAAATTTCCCCGTTCTTAATATAAAATATCATTATTTTAAGTGTAAATTCGTTCGTTAAAGATAGTCTTAATGAGACTTATTAGAAAATGTAAGTTTAGTCACAACTCGTTACGTCTTCATGTATGTATTGGCCGAGACCATGGACTCCCTATATACATATTTATGAATTTAGAAAACTACTTGTTAGCCATGGGATGAACTCTTGTGCACATATTTTGTCAACGTTTACTTAGAGACCGGTCAGTAAGTGTTCAAAGTCAAGAGTTATGGTCTTAACGAGATTATTTAGTATTTTTTTAGCAATTTTCTTAATAAAACAATAAAAAAATTCTTAAGGATATTATATATTATAAAAGTATTCCCCTAAATGAACTATGAGAACATTGCAAACATCGTTTGTCAACCCTCACATCGTGACCCTGCTGTTCGCGGGGGGTCACAGTTCATTGGGTGTCGTGATCATGTTATTATGTCATGATGGAAGCTACGCGGAAAAGTATAATTTTAACTAATTTATGCGTAAACCGTTATTTTACTTTGTTGATTTTGATATTAGGTGCGTCGGTATATAAACGGTTGTAATTTTTACCAGAATATTGTGAAAGTAACTTAAACATAAATACTTACTTTATTTATATTTGTGTGACTAAAATACAACGCATTTCCACATGCATTGCATAGGTACTCTTTTAATTTTTGATAGTGGAATTTTTAAAGTAGAATAAAATTGTTAAAAATTGCAACGTCTTAATCATTATTACTATGAAACTGAATGTCATAATATCTCAGAAATACACTGTTAAGACTGTCTGGATGTTACCAGCAAATAAAAATGCCAAACATATACAATTGAACTATCCAATAAAAAGGTCTTTAGTGTTGCACACGACTAACGTACAGTAACCATAACCATACAAGTATTTTGTTTAAGTTATAAAACTGTTATTTGTAAAACGATCACATAGCACAACTAAGTTATCTTAAGACTGAACTCGAAACTTTGTTACATAACACTCGGTGCAGTTTAAAACAGTGCATTTGTATTCACCGTAACACTTGCAAAGAAATTGCCTGCAACTGTCTCGCCCCGCCCCAATGAAGACAAACAACAATTTAAATGGCTTCGAAATCGTTGAGAAAACACTTGAACTGTACACGCATGCAACAACATTAATTAAAGTCTTTCCAAATCTGCCTTTATCGCGCTTCCGCCAGTATAATTAAAATGCAAGGGAACTCGAATTAAAGCCCTGTTTATGGAGTTCTCAAACAACGGTATCCTCCCGGCGAGGTGTCTTTGTGAGCTGTGTTAGTGCCCGTTCACGCGACGCAACGTTAAAAATGTATTTGTTTATGTTCCTCGTCACGCGACTATAAAACTTTTTTTTCGATATAATTGCACCAAATGACTATCAAATCGAAAAATCTTCCAAGCGGTTCTTGTTTTTTTTTTAAATAACCTAACAATGCCTTTAAATTTATATAGGATCAGATATGTTCTATAACTTTGAACTTAGCATTAACCGTTTATTAACTCAAAATGTAGAAAGAGTAGTAATGCACAATGACATTTAATCAAACTACACAACAAAGCCAACAAACAATTGAAAATGACATTTAAAACTTTACTTCGATTCGTTAATATCGAAGTGCGCTTGTGTGGTTTTGATACTTTTAACAATTTTTTATTTTACTTTCAGTAAACCGGAGAAATACATAGAAACGTCTGAACATGGTCTTTTGATCATTTCGGTGAACGAAGGCGATGCAGGTCGCTATGACTGTTGGCTTGGTGGATCACTGCTATGCTCATACAACATACTGTTGACACTCACAGGTGCGTATAAATGAGATTATTCTAAAAATAATACACGTGTATGTAAGTGGGTTGATCTTGTAGTCTAGGATGCTGGTTACGGCCAGAGCCTTGTTCGAGTAACATCTGTAGAAAGCACTCTTAAGTTTTAAATAATAAGAATGTGAAATGAAAAACTTGTTATTACTATTTTTTTCGCAATTGAAGATTGTTTATTGCGTTAGTAAATATACTTTAAAATATGTTGAAAAATATATTATTTATCATATAAGTTTCCTGGTATTAATTAGTCATTTGCTTACAGATGTTCTCCCCCAAAAAAAGCAACGAGTACCAGAAAATTCTAACTGGTGTCATGAATTCGAAAAATACAAATGCAATGAAAACATGGGAAAGAAAGCAAGAGGTAAAAAACTTTATAGCTATTCAAATAACATTTTTGTTTACAATGGTGTCATATATGCTAACATATCGTTTTTGTTTACAGCAGTGCGCGAGACACAACGACTCGAATCAGAACACGCATCCAAACGAGATAGTGTGATAGCTTCTGAACATCGCCTATCTCATGTTTCAGTCAGTAAACTATTACGCTGGATCTATCCCGGTGCCGTATGTGTCGGCCGGTCTCAAGTACTTCAATATATTCTCGTGAGATGATCAGTCGCAGCAAAAGCAATGATCTCTTACACCCAATAGTCATGACAAGCTCAACTAGTAGTGTAACCTAACCAAGTGACACCCCTAGCGTTATAGATAATTTAAAGTGTAGTGAATACGCAGTGCATCGTTCCGACCACGCTGAGATCATGAGATGGTGATTTGACACTCGAAAATTTTTTATGAACATTTAATTGAATTATAATGGAACGAAAGTTATCGGCGTTGTGCGACTTTGTTGGATATGGAATGTATAAATGATTGGAAATCAAAGTTCTGAAATTGTATGTACGCTTTGTTCGTTGAATACGGGATTAGGCAAATTGTTAGAAATATTGAATGGAATATAATTTTGATAAATTATAAAAGATGTTATCGGTAATGTGCCCAAACTTTTTTTTACAAATACAACTGTCCTAATTGCATTTTTAGTTTTACTTGTCCTAGTAAATTATTTTGTAGTTATTTGATATGTGTTAGTTATTAGATCCATTGTGCGCAAGGATCAAGAGTGCGCGCATCGCGTATGGCGCACTAATGATCAAGTATAGAGATACGTAGTCGCCGCTGCCTTACTGCGGTCGTAATTTGAAATCTCCGAGGGTTGTGGGAGGGTTCGCCTCATTATTTTTCCCCTATTTGTGTAAATAGTTACCTAATTTCGTTCAGCTGTACCTACTAATGTAAGTGTACGTATAGTATGCACGTCCCTAATGGTAACGTATATATTTAAGCCGTGTGATAATAAGAAGATTAGGTTTTTAATATGAGGAATGTTTTATGAGAAGTTGAACCGTTGAATAAAACGCCGCTTTTTATACTCGCACCTTAATGTAATAAAATAGTATTGATCTCTGCTTAGTTTTGCAGACTTTTATTGTAACATACACTTAAACAAAAATAGTTAACACATTCCACAATTGTAATTAGTAGCCATACAATTTAATAAAATAGTATACAAAGACTCATTCGCTGGGCAGAAAGTTTTGAAACCGCAGTCATTTAGTCTGGTTAGTCTTAAAAAAGTGTGATTACTATAATTGATTTTTATACTTCATAAGTATTTAATATGATTTAATTGTGTCGTTTCACTATTAATCAAATTCTCAAAACTAATACATTGAAACCAAAGCTGAGAATATTCCAATGCACTATTGAAATACATTCAGCGTTTACGTTGAATTTATTTTGGGCAGCCTAGCGATAAAGTCAACCAAGCAATATTAGTATAAAAAGTGTTTTAGATAGTCTCTGCTATTTTTGTACAAAGAAATCCAATATTGTCATTTACTAATAAAATTTTAACTGTTCACGTATCACCATTAGTACCTACCTTCTTATACGGAATATTATTCGATTTCATATCATGATGTTGTACGTAAGAACATGAACATATTGTATTTACATCATCATTATATTTACACATAGCGGTCGAATGCATAATTGAAAATGAATTTTATTAAAAATACATATTTTTTTCTAGAAATTTATTGACAAATGCCATTAACATTCCGCTGCCATAAGATACTGTTTATTGGTTGACTTTTACATCAAATAAGTGACAACGTAAGTATTCATTTAATTGAATTTTCAATCAAATTGTCAACCGTGCCATTATTAAATTAGATTCCTCTCAAGTAATAATTAGAGTTAAAAAATTAATAGACGTGTTGGCAAACTAATGCAGACTCAAAATATTAATTCAATAAAATGAAATACACTTAGGTAACTGTTCTTCTTGACCCCGTACTAACGACACGGCTGGTAGTGACGTAGTGTTTGGCTCGCTCGACACACATTACTTAGATAATTCAGTTGAAAAAGTCGAAAAACGAGATCGTTATTACAAACTTTGGACATTCATCGCAGAAGCCCGACTTCGTAGGCAAATAATTGTTAGAATTATAGGTGCTTCGACTGTAAACTTTCCTTTTGCAAATACGTATATTTTGGGACTTCTTCATATCATTATGTACATACATAAATCGAATAGATATAAAAGTCATAAGAAATATCTGAGCTTCGTCGTTTATTATGTATAAGCTAAGGTTTCGTACTTAAGTATTTTAGTGATTTATTAAACTATAAGGATTTCCCTGATCACGGGATGATCTTGCGCAATAATTTATATAACTAATTACTATTGTCTGTACTAATCGAATAGCTATGTAAATTTCACATGTTACTATACTGTAATAAGTTAAAATTCAGATGTAGCGTTAAGATTTTATATAATAAATCTATGAAATGTATCTTTCATTTTGATGAAGTTTTATTTTTATCCATTACACCAAAGACTAGTTCTTTCTGCTTAACATGGCTTAAAACCTATAGGAATATGTTATGTTAGTAGTCAAACACCTAGATACACATATGAAATAAATTTCACGTAACATTTAATTTAAAATTCATCCTGTGTTTATTTTTATTGACAATCGAAAATTTAAAGGGATGCTGTAACTTGAATATTTGTCCCTAGTTGGCATACACTTCTCCAGAGACAGTAACAATAATAAATGTCAGTTTGCATAGTAGATACTAAAATATGCTGAAATAAAATTCTGCTCTTGTTTCCGTAATAATACATCATTTACTTAGAACATAAACCCAACATATCTAAATTAAACTGAACTTTCGTTATTATATTTACAACTTACAAACTAAAGAAATTAAAGCCGTTTATAAACAAGAAACGATCAATCATCGTCCGAGAATCACGGTGTTGTAGTGTTAAATAACTATTTTACGACAATAAAGCCATCGTAAAAGCGAGGAGAAAATTTAAAGTAGTGTCAATTCATCAAGCCGCATACCGGGCTGACGTTTTCGTCATAACAGGGGCGGGGGGCGGTCCCCTCGTGCAGGGGCCGTAAAAACCCGACCCGTAATTATATAGTGCCACTAAACTAATTTCACGATACATTGCCAACGAAATCTGCGCTTGGCACCAACAAAATATGATTTTTCTTTCACAACGTCTGATTACTATTGTTACGTGTTATTCGGTATGAATTGCTAATGCCGTGTGTTTACGGGGATCGGAGTGCTTAATGAATAGCTGGCGAAGGGTGTAAAATTGCTATGACCTTCGAATCGTAGGCATAGATGGCATGTTGATATCGCTAGTGTAATTATTAGTAGTGGGGCTTTAATACTGGCTTAAACGTGCTTACTTCGGACTGAAATTTTAAACTTAGTAATTTGAGCATTGGGCTTACGAAAATATTATGGTGTTAATACTATGTGAATTCATCAAGAACCTATTTAAACACGGTCAATATGATTATTAAAGTTTTCATTTCGTTTCTGTGTTCTAAAATTCTTTGACAAATAGATTGCTTCCAAATTTAAAAATAATATGAAGGAAATATGGATCTACAGTAAAAACTCGAAAAGTACATTATCAACAATTAACATAACTGTCTACAATAAAACCTTCGAAGTGAATCAATAAATTGAATACAGTTTAAATCGTAAATTCTGTACTTCCATTTAGAAAACATTCACAAAGGTTTGACGTGAGAGTTGCCATGAATCATTCATTCAAAAATCATTTATTCATTTAAGACCCGAGAAAAGCTCGTCTAATAAAGCGACCATTGACTCGACACATATTTCAGATCAGCATACAAAATGTTATTTAACTAAAAATCGACTAAGAAACGGTTCAGCGAGCGTAGAGATTATGTGGCTTATTACAACACGAAGTTGCATTGTCGGAACTCAGAAGCTCGCGGCGTCCCTACAATATGAATGCACTGCTTAGGATACAGCGATAACTTGTAATTGGACGAATCATGGTCGCGCAGTACGACCTAATCTAACTTTCCTGGCGATAAATGTGAAGAGGATTACAGCAGTGCGGTGTTCACTGGAATTATAGAGTTTGTGTCTCCCTAAATACGTAATGTCCGCTGTAATGCATCTTCGCCAGTTTATGACGTCGTAACTAAGGTGTAATATAAATATACAACTGTGTACTAGAACTACCTATACCAATGACTTGTATAATAAGTGTTATTGCCATAACCGCCACCCTAGTCCGCATATTAAAAGGTCGCCAGAGCTTTTTACTTTACGGCAAGATGACGGCAAGACTTTTGGTTGTTGGGTCACTTAAACCCTATTATTTTACAGTGGACCCTTCTCAAAACTTAGTAATCGTTAACGCTTTTATTTTGATGGCACTGATATACCTACTTACTTATCTAGACGACTTGGCATCAAGGTTATCTTGTTAAAAAATTAAAGATACCTAATTAATTAGTAATGGATCTAACCCTGGTGTCAATGTGGCCTTACGGACTCAGACAAGGTTACGTAATGAACATCCCGGTTTAGAGCCGAAAATAGTAGCTTATCGTGCTTTCCGAAGCGTAAAATTATCTTTATTCAGACTCGGTGATGTCCATGACTTCCTATCATTTAGAGGTTTAAGGAGGATACTGCCACAGAGGTCTAGTGGGCAAAGCGTTCTGCTGCGGACCAGAGTTCGTGGGTTCGAATACCGTGGGGAAACGTCACTTTGTGCGATTTTTCTAGTTTGGTTAGGACCACAGACATCTGAATATACAATTAGACTGGACAAGCCGCCAAGTTTATAGGCAGTCCCAGTGTCGCAATTTCTTTTCGGTTCTTACCTGTGAAAAGTTTTTATATTTCTTGGTAAATTTACTGATTCATTGCGATGATGGCATGTTATAATTGCACAGGATGGCATTTTGGGAAAAAACGGTAATTTCTTCTAATATTCGTGCGTCTTGACTCGTCTCACAGAGCGTAAACTGGCAGCCAGTGTATGCTCGTTGAGCTTACATTTGTCGCACTTAAAAACGCGGCTTGCCCCATCTCCTGTATTGGGAAATCTGTGGTTAGGACATTGCAGGCTAAATTTGCCGAACAGTTGAACGTGCTTCGGAGGGCACGTTAAGCCGTCGGTCTTGGCTACTTTCTTTGTATGGTAGACGTCAACACCCACCAATTCGCATCGGGCCCGCGTAACTCACTGTTACGGCCCAATTTTTCCAGGCTAGGAATGCTGTTCGGGAAGGCCTGTTCCCTACAGTGGACTGTTATAGGCGATGATGATGACTTATTACCTTCATTGAATAGTCAGTGACAGTGCATTTCAAGGCCTGAGGCCTTCTAGGTAGTGAAGTTTTTTTGCCATGATCTCCACGCTTGAGATAACAGTACAAATAGAAAAGAAGAAGTAGAGCGTTGGTGGCTCAATGATGTGAACTGTTGCCTTCCGATCGGGGAGCGCAGGTTCATATCCCGCCACGTACCAATGAGTTTATTTTCTAAATTATATGTACTTTATCCGACGCTCTTACGGTGTAGGAAAAATCGCGAGGAAACCTATTTTCATGCCGCGTCTTAAGGCACCTGCAGTAAATAATGTGTTGACGTGTATATTATCTTCTGCCGTTCCCACATGTTTACTACCATGCCGGTGGATAAGCAACTCAAGGGGATAAATCTGGAAAGTAAGAATATAATCCAACATCAAAATCTGGATATGGCGCGCTTCTGAATGGATTGTGGTATATCTTGAACTTATTTTTATTGCATTTAATTTATTAATGGAAGAGGGTTGTGGTGCAAAGACGCGTAAGCGCACAACCGCATCAGCCAGCCGTGTAATGTTTGATTTCACGGCGCACGACTAGTGCGTGGCGGACTTCGTGGCCATATAGAAAATTCGCAGAGCGTATAATTTGCGACGTTGACAGATATGTTTGACTGCTACGGATGCCTTATTATTCAAAACAAATATTTCTTTAATTACTCAATTTAATATTGGAATGTTTTTTAACGATAAGGTTTAAGAAGCCTACCTGAATAGAAATACCTGGATTATAACAGGACCAAAGATATGTATAAACAACAATGATATTCTGTATAAATAAGGGAAGATACGCCACTTGAGCCTCAAAAACGAACCGGCAAAGAGAACATTTGGTTATTATTTCACAAGCTTGTACTTTGGGAACAAAACAACAGAGAAAATGAAGTATTTACTTTTATACAAATATTAGGTAATGCACGCTAATACTTATGTTGTACTGAGCCCTAGAACATTAGGTGTAGTAACGGACTTTTTGAATATAACACCACATCAGCTGTCAAACAAGATACAACGGTGCTTCTGATGCCGACCACAACAGCACTTTAAGAATATTACAGAATTAACAATTATACACGCCTCCCGCTACCGCGTAGCAAGCACAAACGATTGTCCCGCAAGGTCGCATTCAATCCCTAGTGATGTGTAACTCGGTGGAAATCTTTTATAGTAGAAGAAAACCGAAAAGATAGCTGGGCGCATCACAAAATACATGAATATTCAGAACTCCCTCTGCATAACATATGAAACGAATATAATGAGTGCAGAACGCATATACACGCACATATACACACTTTACATATATAATATGGAACGAAAATAATGAGTATTAGACGTGTACACACGTACACTTATAACATACACACTTTCTTCCACGCATAACATTTGAAACGAATTTAACCCGTTGAACGCCGGGAATCCACCATTTCTATTGTGAAAATCAATTGTATCTGTCGCTTTAAGGCGTCATTGGCAGTCAAAAGTTAACATACACACTTTCTTATACGTATAACATTTGAAACGAATGTGAAGACACGCATATTTACACACTTTCAGGTTCATGTAAACCTAAAAACAAAAACGAGCGCGCGCGCACTTAACTGCACACACAAGCACACTCGCGAGCACAGGAAAGCACACACATTGTTTCCATATATTAAATTTTGTTTCTTACACTTAGTTTCATTGAAATTTATTATCAAGCAAGTAAGAACGGAGGCTCCTAAAATAGACACTATTTCTAATCATACCCCTTTCCGAAAAAAAACATTGGTATTGGCACAATCACGAGGCGAACGTCTCTTTCCCATCTCTAGCTGTGTCCCGCAGACAAAATTGTGGGACAGAAGACAACACGGGCGTGAGGTCAGACCGTAATCCGAGCGTCGCCGCGAGTAAGCGTATTACCGAATTAACAATTAGCCATGCCTGCGTCTGCCTACGAAGTTTGCACACATTTACATAACAATAAAGCCCTTTCGTGCGGCTTCGGTTGGTTATGGCGATTTTTAAATTAATTGGATCGCGAACCGTGGATAATTTGTGGTCCCCTCTGACGTTGCGAACGCGGTCAGTATTTTATGGAATAAAAACTGTGAGCGCGCTGTAAAATGTCGTGTAACGAAAGCTGTAACATTGGCTGTATGGATGGAATTAATATTTATTTCCACCAATCGGCATTGGGTCCTCGTGGTGGGTTACGATCCAATCTCCCCAGAGCTCATGCTGTGTAGGAAGGCCAGTGTGCAGTGGGTCCTTATATTATGATGTTGATGGAATAAATATACAATATTTTTTATGTTAACAAGTTCTGTAATAGTAAAAGCTTGTAGACGTTATAATAATAAACGTCTGTTGCATATCGTTTAATGTCAGCCATGGTGTTGATCGTCTCAGTCGGTATTGAATAATGAATTATTTATAAGAGTCACATCGCAAACAATTGGGAAGATAACACAGTAAGTAGCTAGTAAAGATTACTGGATTTGAGTAAAATAACATCTGTAGTCTCCAGTGACGGCGTACCATCATTGGTTTTCTTCTACATTGTATCAGTAATCGCATGAATTACAGTCTCTTTTACTTCATTATATAAAGTAAAATTGTAATTATAGGAGTTTTTCTCGTAGGATAGCTAAATTTAACAGAGAGCTTGCCATATAGCGTAAATATGTAAGCGAAAGTGTTTGAGCAATGCGACCTACACGTACTTACGCAACTGAGATATGGACACTGTCTGTGGGATTAGTTCAAAAGTTTTAAATCATTTTACTGGCAATGGAGCCAGCTGTTGTCGGAGTTGCTCTCAGGAATAAATCAGAAATGATTTTATTCGTGAGACAACTAAAGTTACCGAAATAGCTCACCACATCGCAGTGGGCTGGTCACTTATGCCGTATAACCGATGGCCATTCGACTGCTCCAACTCATCTGCATGAGATCTGAAGCGGAGCGTACGACGCCTTGGGACTCGATTTAAAGATGACTTTGAATATAGCTAGGGGAAGCTGGATGAAAAATGCGGACTAAATGGGAGCTCTACTCTACTCGTGCAAAATGGGAGAGACATATGTCCAGCAGCATATGTCAACTGAATAGTTTGATGAGAGTGAGAGAGAGGAATCCCAAAATATACTCGACATAAATTCCATGGTAAAGGCCTTACTCCAGCAGTGGACGTTTGGCTGAAGTAGATGGCCGGAACAAATGGAAATTAATTAATGGCATTCCCTGACATTGTAGTTCCAGATGATAATCATCCTGGCCTCTTGATAAATCATTTAAAATCGAAGCCAAGATAAACACACTTTTGATTTATATTGAAAAACAATTAAATAAAACAATGTAAGCTTTCAATTGTATATCGAACAAACAATATAATACAGATTGTTAAAACAACTGAAGCGGCTATACGGTTTTAGTTATTTTAACATCGTGGCCATCGAGTTGTAATCGCAAGTCCGCACATTGATACGCACGAGCCAGTGAAGCGCAAGCCTCAGCCCAAATGGACAATGATAAAAGAGCGTAACTAAATGAGCAAGAACAATGCGGCGCTTAAATTTGTAGCATTGTACTCCGCCGACACGTCCACGAAGAATAGAGTCATTTGCCTCTAACAACGTTAATGCCCGCCTGACCCTCATACCATCAGTTTTTGTTTGTTAATCTACAGAAAAGGGCGTAACTCATTTTGTCAACTCGTAATTTAATTTCAGTTGAACCCCAACAAGTCGACGCGGCCGGAGGCGGCACAGGACATGGGACGCTGTAATTTATTTAGTTAATTTATCGTCTGTTTATGCACAGATTGTTGGATTGATAGTCGACGCAGGCCGAAGATACGCGAAGGCTTCCGAGGAAACCTCGCAAACACCGTTCTGATTTTACAGCTACCGCGTAAATAGTAAAGTTTGAAATATGCAATAAATTTCCGACTTTACAATATCGCAATACGCGCAGTCCCGCTATTGAGAAAGTTTAATGTCTCAACGAAGCATAAAAACCACCAGCACACCCGGCCAAAGGTGACGGCCGCGTTTAGAAATGCTTAAAATGCAATTTTACCAGTGTACCTTTATTTATGGCCCCGAAAAATGTAAAATGCAAACGTTTTATTGCGGGGCTTTATGAATATAAGAAAACAAACAATACCCTTGTTGTTACAAGACGAGGGATGTCGGGGATACCTATTTGTCCGCTTTCCGAACAAGGGATGCATCCGACGCATCCCAAAGATTTATGTCTGAATATTAAAGTTATCCTTAAACCAAACAGAAGTTATGATAGTTTATAATTATAACTAAAAGTGTAGACATCGATTGAAGCAGACCCTCTAAAATAAATTAAAGATTCAAACGAGCGATAAATTTGATTATTACATTCAACAAAGAGATTTAATTTTGATAAATCAATGCCTATTGTTGTTCAGATTTATTCTCATTCTCTAGCCGTTGACATCTTATTACGAACTATTTAAGTGCTAAAAGAGAATCGAATTTACAACTTGAAATTTTAACGACCACTTGGATGCAGTTGAGAAAATTCACTTAAAACATAATGACTCAATCCCGCTTGAGTAAACTACAATATATTTCTTAATATATATGTATTACCAATTTAGCCAGGGAGGATTGACAGGTCTTCAGATCTTCATTAATTGTTGGTGGTACTTTGTTGGAAATTACAAGGACTAGCCACCTAATTGGATTAATGAACAATAAGTTTATATGTAATGAGTAGATGAAGGAAATATCTTTATATTAATCACTATTTTTAAAAGGAAACATTAAACAATGTTACCTACACCAAATATGTTCTTTAACACACTTAACCTTTTGGCGCTTCATCATAACATGAGTTACCTATTCAAGCACCTGGGGGTGTCTGGTTAGTCGTTAACATAAAAAAATCCTTGCATTAGCTCGCGGTCCCGATTTTCTTAGAGCCACTTTGTCCCTTGTAATAGCGATATTACGTACCCTCTTCTGGGGCGTCACGATGTGAAGTGTTGAAAAATGTGCAATATTTAAGATGCAAAATTTTATAATAAGCATCGCCGAGATTACACCTTGTACTCATCTATTTTTAACGCGGCCGCCGGGAAGTGGGACATTTTTATTGCCCCCGGCCCTAGATTAGTTTTGTTCTGTGAATTTGATGCATATATAATGAGCTCGATTATTCAGCACCCTCGGCTTGCAGTGTATTGTAATATGAATTCGGTATGATGTCATATGTCGCGTTTCTAAGTGTCTGAGAGTATTTGCATGTGATATCTGTTGGGAGACGATATTGTTGGCTAAAGCAAATAATACTGCCGCTTGCTTATTATGTGAGTAATTTAATATTACTTACATTTTAAAAAGTTTTCTAACTAGTTTGACGTTAAAATAGGAAAATTACTGAAAATATGACCTAGCCAATTTCAGATGGATTATGAATAACTTACATCATAGATAATATTATAAAATGAAGACTAAATACATACCTAAATAGGTTTTTTGATTTGTGCTAGTTTTGGGTAAATATGAAAAGTTAACTGTAAGATTAAATGAGAATACAACAAATAAACTTTTATCGGCCAAACCATTTCAACCAATGTCAGAAAATATATGAGTTTTTTGTATTATTGTAACCATGACTCAATTATTAAGTGGGGATCTGACCCCAACATTCAGCGTCATTATCAAGATTTCTCCTCCAGCAAAATTCATCAAATCATTTATTCATAGCCAATAAATATTAAATAAAATCACTATTCACCTTGTTCTCTTTCTTGTTATAGTATCGTACATAGGTCTCCGTTTTTTATGATTCGTACTTTATATGTTATGTACTAATATATGATGATGGGACCCATTGATGTGACCTTAAAATCTTAGCATTCCACGAAATGTAATGCAGAACCTCTCAACATAATCCAAATGTCATACATATTATAACATTTAAACCGTACGCTCAGCTAAATGGCGCATCGCAAGTTTCTATTGTGAATTTTAATAGAGCCATAACATATCTGAATCGCTGGCAACACATACAACATTTCTGAGAACAAATCGAAAATTTCAATAGCAAAAGTGACATTCTGTATCGAATGTCTAACAAAGGAGAGAATACGAACATGTGCAAAAAATATCTGGCGTATGCATTTGGGAATTTCGCGTGACAGAAAATTTAATACGAGGGGAGTTCTAATATTAAACCTCGGGGACCCATCACTTTTAATATCTGGCCGGCATCCTAGAGGGCCCTAAATTATTTACCAAATGGAAAGGTAATGGGTGAAGAAGAGTGCGAATGAAGGTATGCAAATTTTATAAGCACATATCGCCGGTCATAAAACATATAACATGTAACAGTGCTTGGGATGAATTCGCGGCTACAATGCTAGGTAATTATGACCGTGGTAATCGTTATTTATGGATTTAAAATGTTTCTCTTCATACCTTTGTAATGTTTGTTACCATTAGCTTTGTACTATGAAGCCCTTAATTAGCTTGTTAAAATAATTAACTTTCTTTTTGACTTTTTATCTAAAATGAGTTAAAACTTATAAGCAATAGAAGTAGTAACTAGAAATGAATTTACCTTGACTGTCTTTTTCTAAAATGAAAGTTATCGTCGTCAGCTCATATATATCCCCACCTAGGGGCACAAGTCTACCCGTAAAGAATGTATAGGCCTTAGTCGTCTACGCGGGCCCAGCGCGGATCGTCGCACAACCTTTGAATCTCTTCGTAGGCGTGCGCAACGTTTCCAACCACAATGAAAGGACATACCTTTTATTGTGGTCGACTTACGTTCGTGAATAAGTTGATATGTCGACCTTTATAAAACTCAGCTCTACTCTTTGAATTTTTTATATTCCCGTTGATTGTTTTCATGTATCTTATGAGATATAATAACAATGTCTAGAATTACAACCGGAAATGAGGTCATAATTTTGCATGTGGAACTTTAGTTTTATGGTTTCTCAGACTATATTCAAAAAACTGATCATGTATCTGATCCATAGGATTTTTATACGGCAGGGCCTCAGACTATATTGATGATATTTTTTTTGTCGGAAAGAGATGAGGTCTTGACCATCCTGTACACTTAATTATGAGGAAATTGCACAGTGGATGTTACATGGATACTGATACTCAAATCAAACTCTTTACAACAATAGGTGTCAGTGGTTATTTAAGTTTTACATATTTAGCCACAATTGCAACATCATTTCTACTAAGTAAATATACAATTCTATTTTTATTTTTCTTGTACATTTCGATGCATGTAGTAAGTAGTTTATAAAACATTGAATTCTCTAAGAAATCTGTAGTAAAGTGTACGTAGTTTAAAAAAAAATTAATTCCTTTTTCAAGTTTTATAAATATGTACTTACTCCTACTCGTGCCCATAGATAATAGAATTAGCTCGCTATGCCATAATTTTAGGCCATTTGACGTTCAGGTATTTAACAATTTAGATTGTTTATATATTTTTTAAATATCGTCCAAGCAAAAACAATCATGTTCATAATTAAATTACCAAAACAAACTTTACAAATGTGTAATGCAATTAAAATAGAATGAAAAAACCTCTGACAAAATTACAGCAAATCCACTGGTATACATGAGAGGTGTGTAAAATTGAATTGTGTAACAATTGGACCTTTTAGCTTTGAGCCAGTGCGGGGATTTATCGAAAAAAATCACGATTAATTCGCGCACGTGTCCGCGTTTAGGGGTGAAAGGGGTGAGGGGGTGTGAGTGGGGTGAACGTAGTCACGGGCCATAAAGAGTCACGCATCGCAGCGGACGGGTAATGACTGCGGCCGAGACGGGGCAGCCTTGCACCCGGCTCTGATGGCCGCTAGTGTTGTCTGCAACTTACATACTTTACCTGTGGTAGACTGTTTATAAAATTCTTATTCTTCTTCTTCTTAAAATAATGTTCTCACATGATAACTGACAGCCAATGGGGGGCGTCCAGATAACACATATCATAGCGAGTGCGATAATCTCATAACAGCCTATCTTGCTCTACAGATAATAGATCATTAATACGAGTATATGATGAAACCTATTATGGTCAAAGGAACCAATCATACTAAGGTACATGTGCATCTAAGATAAACAATAAACTAACTATGCACAATCTCACTTAAAAAATGTGCAGCGAAATTCTACCTATAGTGTCAGCTGGGCGGAATTTTCATTCATAATCACGTCGCTCGCTACATGTCATGGTGACATAGTAGTATGCTGGTGCTTTTGATTTTGTACCCTTACACGACACGTTGAGGTCAGAAATTTAAGTCATAAATATAACAATGAGTCAACGTATGTGTCTAGCGGATCAGACATTTTTTGGTTGATATTTCTTCGTAATTATGCATTTAGTTTATCTAAGATGTGCATACTAAATAACTGAATACTGTGACTTCTCTTATTTAAGTCATAATATGTTAGTAGAGACAGTTGTCAATATCTATGTTCAGTTAAGAAAAAATACGTAGATCTTGAATCAGACAGTAAACGCACTAACATATAAAAAAATAATAGACATCAACAAGGATATTGGTATAAATATCAGTAGTCAAAAAAGCTCGTCACTGGCTACACCCGAAACACTTTTGTTCCAACTTCGCGCCTGCATTAGGTAAGTTTCCTTCATTACGGACTCACCATAAAGCCACAATTTTAGCTGCAAATAGTTGAAGAACAGCGCAGCCAAATGTATACAACCATCCATCTGGAAACTTTTAGGTACCGCCACACCGCTCGAACTAAATACTAAACTAAACTAACCACTTGGTAGATACTTGCAACTACTTATTTGTGCTTGATGTTCGCATTAATTACTAAAACGAGAGTGTGCGCCATTGATATGTTTCTTGAATTTCTCAACAGTTTTTACTTATCAACAGGTAAGTCCTATTTACATGGTTTGTACCATTGTGCTTAATAATGACCATTATCATTTCAGCTCAAGATGTCCACTGCCGATCGAAAGAAGAAAAACTTACACTCACGATCTTCTATTACTGATTTTTCCAGTCTAAACAAAATTATGTACACTAAGCAAATATGTAATTTAAGATAAGAGAGCTTAAAGGCTGTACAAATAAATACTTAATATGTATAAACATATTTTTCTTACTACTTCAACTTGAATAATCAACTCTTTCTGCCTGAGTTCTTTGTATGTAATATTCAAATGAGTATTCTACGTTTTTTATGTGGAGCTATAAAAACAAGGTTCATAAATACGCAACAAGTACCAAAAATGTTAACGCAAAGGTACATATTGTGCCGAGCACATACTGCGCGAAGCGTTACGCGTAACATTGAGTAAATTGCCGATTTAGCAGACAGCACAGATCCAGAAATATGGTTATGATTGTGACAGTGTTCTCGCGAGTTCATTTTCACAGAAAATATTATGTTACATTGAGTGCTCGACGCGTTAGACAAGTTATAAGACAATATGCAAACGAGGATGAAAAGAAATGCGTGGCATGTCGGATAAAATAAAGTGGTAAATGGGCGGAAAACTGGTTAGAGCTTTATATAAAAGTTTTGTGATGTAAGATGATAAGCAATATCTAGCAAATAACTATTAAGTTACAAATGATAGCTTACTGGCTTTCCAATTTAATACGGACAGCGAACGTAAGATAAAGCATTTTGTCTGGCTTAACCTATAACAAAACCCAGTAAGACATTCAACTGCGATATACAAATACAGAAAAGGACTTTGCAACACAAGTATAAACTAATGAGAAAATATTCTACAGACATAATACGACAGCTATTACGTCCACTGTCAAAAACAAATTAATTAATTTACATAGCGCCATGTAGCCCCAAATCGACCAATAACGTATTAACATATTTTAAGCAAGTTTTCTTAAATATAGACACATTATAAAAAGAAAATCAGACAATAAAGCAACTTATTTGTGGTACACAGGCATCAAAGCCGGAACCCCTGTTATAGAAGCTGACTTCTCAACCATTGCATCACCAGGATCATCAATATACAAGGTATCTTCAAATGATTATTGTCATCATGGAGATCCGATAGCACGCCACTAGTTTCAGGTGTGATGACGACTCGCTGGAACCTAGTTTATTATAATAAGGTTGCATCATTTGAAGTTTGCTTGTGCCCAAAAGTTGCATTCTGGGGCCCCTTTTGTCTCAGACAATAATTTTCAAATCCGATTAAACAATTAAATATGCAGCATGCTGAGTCCACATTGCTTGACGCCATTTATTAACTAACCTCCGACACTTTGGCCCCTAGTTTTAATTTATTAATCGTGCGTACAATCGCCATTTCCGTATCGAATTGCGCGAATTAATATTGCACGAAAACTGTCTCAGACACAGAAAACATTCGCATACAAGGAGCTAGGAATATGCATGGAAAGACTAGTAAGTATGGGGAAAATATGGTATATTGTCTTTATAAAATACTATAAGTGTGACAAGGTTTCACCCGCGAAGTTCCTGTGCCGGTGGGAATACCGTCCTATAAATATGTCTGCTATGTAAGGCTAATTATATCAAATGCATTCAGTAAACTTACATACTCATACATACATCCAAACAAATTTTCGAATGATATGAACATCTCTGATCCTTTATCCTTTCTGGGGAATGAGAAGTCTAGTGCAAACGGCATCCTGAAAATGATTACTAGAAGAATGGGCAGCAAATGTATAATCTTAAATATGCCCAAAATTGATTCTGCTCATTTATTTTCACTTTCGTTATTCAATAATTACTATTCGTTTTATTTTTATGATATTTGTATCAAAAATGTTAGTGGGCTTAATTCAGTAATAGTAGATATTATTAATAATAATAATATGAGGTGTTATAGATTGCAATAGGTTTTTTTTACATTTACCCATTTATACTTGGTAGCGTCTGACGTGATGGAAATAAATGTATTCATGTATGTTTTGTCAATGCTGTTTTGCGGTAGTGCATGAATGGATTTACGTTTAAAAAGCCTATCGTAACGTAATTGGTTCCTCCTTACCTGAATATTCAATTGACTTTATATCTTCGTTAGGGCCATCGCCACGGTGCATGGACACCCCAAACCCCGGTGCGGGCCACACTGACATAAACAAGAGCCAACCCCAGCCGCGCTAACTAACCGTGCCCGATTCATCTTTAATGTAGTCGCAACAAAGGATTACGCACATCGCGTTTATTATGGCCCATAATTTACGAGCAACTTACTTGATTTGATGTAACTGGTACCTTGCACGATGGTCCAGTGGATTAATAGAGTTAAATATCTAATACAAGGAAATTACTGAAAATATTTTGTTATTTGTTACAGTTCCTGCTTGATAGGTTCGGTACTGAGTCTAGGTTGGTAACGTCCGCTTTGTTAGATGTCGTCCCGTGAAAAAGCATACGACTATATAACCATTGTTATCATAATTTATAACTTTACTTACAATGTATATCTGTCTGTAAATGTGAATGAATACTACTCTTAAATTGTACATACCGATAATAGGCACCACAGATAATATAATACGATAACACGTAACTTTTTAATCATCGTTTTTCTTGAAATTTGATTTACATAAAAGTGCATCGTACTACATTTTGTTTCCAGTATTAGAATTACCATAGACAAATGCACAGCCGAGACAGAGCAATTACAAAAGTATTCGGAATCTCACGGGGACTCCGAAAAAGTAGCTAATTAAAAAAACATTTCCAAAGACATTCCTGTTGGGATTTTCAGTTCATTAAAAAGAAAACACGCCTACTTTAAAACATTCGCCCCTAAACAACCCTAATTATACGTTTTTTTCACTCCACCGTTGATTGTGCGTCCTTCATTTGCACGTAATTCATTCTGGAGTTGGATATTTAGATTTATTTTTGTCTATTAAAAGATTGGGATGTAAACGGTCTCTCCATCTTACAGAGCTTAGCCTTACCTGATATGAACGCTATATTTGTTCTACAAAAGGAGTATTATAAAGAAATATTGTCAAAAAATTATATATTTACGTTAGACGTAACTACACTTGGAATGGAATACAGTTATGTAGTTCAGACTGGCACTTTAAAAAGGGAAAATCGAATTCTCTAAATGATTAAACTAATTCCGTGACGGCTAAGTGGTTAAATTAGATATTACTTAAATCGCCATATTACCTTTTTTTTAAACCCAGTGTCCAGTAAAGCCAATCATACCAACCTGCCATACGTCGTTGCGGCCGGCTTATGGTTGGTTAGTTATGTGCTACATTGCGCACCTGTAAGCACTACTTACTATACGAATTGCCAGTTAGGTCAACTATGTAGCAGCCCCTAATACACGTCCAATGGATTTGTACTAAGTGTACAAATTATGTAGGTAATCTGTGGGCTCATTCGGAACATCTATATATTATATTATCTGTACTATAACCTAAGTTCTGCCACAATTATTTTTTCCAATGGGACCATTAACAGTTCCAAATTACCTACTACAGATGGCCTTCAAAGCTTTACATGGCAATTGGCGAACGCAGATGCCACTTAGCCGAAACTAACAGTGTGAGTATAATAAACATACAGCACAAAAAGGTGACTAAATACATAAATATATTTAATTTTTTTTTGCTTTCTTTTAAACCTAAATTGTAATTATGCGAATATATATTCTGCCTAGTGACTCATATTAAATACTGTTTGTTACGTGTAATTATATTATTAAACAACTATTTTTCAAAAGGTCCATGTTGGTTCGATGAAGGAAAACATCGTAACGAAAACTTCGCGCACGCCTACGAAGAAATTCAAAGGTTGTACGTGTTGTAGGCCAATCCGCACTGGGCCCCCGTGGACGCCTAAGGCCTATACACCCCCTATAAGGGTAGGCTTGTACCCGTCGGTGAGGGGAGTATTAGTCGGTCTATTTAAAAGGCCGGCAACGCATTTCTTTGCCCTCTGGTATTGTAAGTGTACATGGGCGACGGCGTCATTTACCATCAGATGAGCCGCCTGCTCGTTTGCCCGCTATAACAAAAAAAACATACAATGAGATGATGCTTTAATTTATATAAGAATAATTGTTCATAGCCTTTCAATTACTTGACTTAGTTGTAATTTATGTACGAGTAATGTGCGAGTTCTTTTGTGTTCCAAATAAAATACAGCATAAAAACAATATCCATCACTCATGCGTTAACATTAAGTAGTCTTTTTATACAATTTAAACCATTTGTTTTTCACCACTAAATCAAAGCACAAATAAACTACTTTACCATTTGCATTTGATGAGCAATTGTGACAGCCCGCAAACTGGACAGCTGGCAACACTAGGTACATCATCTTGTCTCATATTTCGATACCACTATCTTATCTAGTCTACCCATAACATAAACATACTATTGTAATGGTTTCCACATTGATCATGCTAACAATACGAGAGCTAGCGGGAATTAGGTACGGCTTAGGCGGACTCCTTGTGGACACAAGCACCTTCTGCCGCATATACCAAAGTTGCCGCGGTCTAAATAATGCTTTTTCATGTATTTGTGACAACAAACAATTTTGCGTTCCATTATCTTGGCAATCGTACCGTAGAACGCCCTCCTGCCCTATGGACCTGCGAAAGGTCGTGGAGGCTAGATGAGAAAGTGTAGGAATCTGGTGCAGAATGGGGAGACCTATATCCAGTGGACTGTGATAGGTTTTCTTTAACTTAAACGTCTAACTGCAGGTTAAATATGACTTACTAAAAAGCATACCTACGAGTATGTAGATATGCATAAAAGACATCGGAAACACATTTACAGTTAACGATTTCCTTTTACATACAAATACATTACTTACAGTCAGCCTTTACAATTCATATGACCAAAATACGGACGGAGTCTCGCTAAAAACAAAAGTAAGTCAAAAACTACAAAATAAAAGATATTTGGAACGCATCTGTCAACAGAGCCAAAGATAATGTTAGGATAAAATCTTAATAAAATAGAGCGTTGCTTGTTTTGTAGAATGGCGCAAAAACCGCAGAGAACAAAAGGAAAACAAGCCAGCCAAACGAAAGCCAAGCGAGCCAGCCAACTCAGGTATCATAGGTAAATGAACAATTTTATACATATTTTTAGTTTAAAATTAAAATATTTGTCCAAATTTCATCATACAACAGC
>PQWD01008267.1:0-29568 GCA_019425675.1 Leucinodes orbonalis
CGAATAAGTGGGAATCATTTAATATGTTGACGATTTTCCTGGTTGTCTGGACGCACAGGGTATGCACTTTATTGCATATATGAAGTGTACGCCACTGGTCTTAGTGGACCATTGCTTAAAGCGCCTTCCGTAGCACATAGGGTTTTTTTTCGACTTTTAGTAAGCACTAAGCCGTCTTACATACGCAGCTGAGACATGGACACTGACTGCGGGATTGGTTCACAAGTTCAAAGTCACTCAACGCGCAATGGAGCGAGCTATGCTCGGGGTCTCTCTTAGGGATAAGATCAGAAATGATTTAATCCGTAAGAGAACTAAAGTTACCGACATAGCCCGCCGGATCAGCAAGTTGAAGTGGCAGTGGGCTGGTCACGTATGTCGCAGAACCGATGGCCGTTGGAGCAGACGAGTTCTGGAGTGGAGACCGCGTCTCGGCAAGCGTAGCGTAGGACGCCCTCCGGCCCGATGGACCGACGACTTGCGAAAGGTCGCTGGTGGAGGCTGGATGAGGAAAGCGGAGGACCGGGATATCTGGCGCGAAATGGGGGAGACCTATGTCCAGCAGTGGACTGCGATAGGTTGAATAGGAAAGCCGTCTATGTGCTTTGGTTGCTGTGTTTTGAAAAGTGATCAATAGCAGTATATAGTGGCACTGTAGCTAGTACAATTTTCAAGTATAAGACCTTCTATATATAATTCTTCTATGTATAGAATATGTCGTCTCAGATGACAGACGTAATGTAGTGTTGATGGTACTTAATTGCTATGTACAGTTATTGGTTTTCGCTTAGACATGATGATGTTCTTCGATGTAAGATAGAAAATAGTCAAGAACTTGTTTTACCAGTCATGAGCGGACAAAGTCACGACATCTGTATTGAGATGTTATCTGCTAGCAACGTGACAGATCGCGACGATTCAATGTGCGCTCGCGCATCTTATTGTAGAATCTTCGGTAACCATGAGTACTATGACTTTTTTGCTTGATGATGGTATAGTAGTCCATTTAAAATAGGAACAAAATAGGCATCTTCAATTAAAGTCACTTCAATTCAAACACAAAATTCAAATAATTTGATGTACGACGTTTTACATAAAATTCATGTTTCCGACCTTTTTATAATAGTATATAGTATACTTATGAGTGTAAGTATTTTTTCTCGTATTGTTGGATATCATAACACATAATAAAATGTTTTCACCTCTAAACATAAAGTGAGAGAGAGAAACGCTCTTATGTCATTTTGGATACAATTTAACGCTCCTGCCCGCCCCGACCTGCCGGTAACGCTGCAACCCTCAAAATAACAGTATTCTCCACTATTTAACGTATTTTATTTACATATAAACCGTCCTCTTAAATCACTATAACTATTAATAAATTAAGCTGCATCAAAATCCGTTGTGTAGTTTTACAGATTTAAGCACACATAAGGAA
Source organism: Leucinodes orbonalis (assembly GCA_019425675.1). Taxonomy (NCBI): domain Eukaryota; kingdom Metazoa; phylum Arthropoda; class Insecta; order Lepidoptera; family Crambidae; genus Leucinodes; species Leucinodes orbonalis. The sequence continues at coordinate 1,439 of PQWD01008267.1, forward strand.
ATAGGGACAGAAAACGCGACTTTGTTAAACTGTAGTGATTTCAAGATGACTAGACGGTTGAAAATAGCTTAAAAGTATAAACTTTACCTCACTCACTGGTCGTCTCATTCAGCGGGTCGGAGCAACCTAATTTTGATATCCATAAAAAAGTATATGTTTATATGAAGTGATCGGCGAACTGGGAACTGGCAAATCACAGATTAGAATATGTAGGTTGAATGTTTGTGTAACAGTCGCAATGTTACTGTAGGTGACGTTGAGGTCGTTGAAAACTACTGCTTTTAATTTTAGATTACAGGATTCAACAGATACATTATTAAAACTGTTAGATTTAGAATAATCACATTGACGATCGATGCTATAAGCATGTTCCAACGTCTTTTTATCTTTTTTCAATTCAACTAATATTTAATCCGGCACCCAGTGATACTCGTCAATCTAAAGGAGAATCAACTGCGTTGCCAATCTTCCGGTTATACAAGCCGAAACGCGAGAAAACGCAAGGGACAAGAAAGGTTGAAAAATATAAAAGGGAGATAGAAAATAAATGTAACCAGAAAAAGGCAGGCCTTGGGAGATAGCGGACAAATGTTTACTTGGCTCATACAGAATTTTAAGTGTCGTAGTCGTAAAGTCACCAACCAATTCGTTTGATATCTGCTCAATACAAATATAACTGTACATCAAAATGTCCTTTATATTGATATTGATCTATATATATTTATTTATGGATTTTATGTAAAGTCATCCACTCATCATATACCATGACGATGAAGACATTCGCAAAGCTCTAATCGTTTAATTTCATTGATTGCAACACTGTCCAATTGCATGTAAAAGCTAAGATATTTCCCACTGAATGCCTAATTTTTCTACATTTGTGTCCTGAATTTATGAAAGCAACGCCCCACTAGTTCTGTGCTGTAAGCCAAGGGGAGGGCGGGGCGTGCAGTCGCAACAGAAATAGCGTTTGACGTTTGTATCCGTGTGGCGCCTGTTCACTGTCAACTACGCAGAGTAGATTGTGTATAGAGACTCCAGGTGGTCGTTTTAGGAATTCATAAAAATTAGCCCTTGAGGCTGATCCATTCACGCTTCGCAAACTGTGAAGGTCATCAGAGGTAGAAAACAAGAAGAAAATCTAAAAAATATTTACATGATGAGCCAATCATAAGTAGTCTTTAATCTGTTTTCCCTATATTCTTAGTCCGGCACGCGAATTGTAGAATTGGGTCATTATCAACCTATGAATAAGACACTCAGTACTATTTCACTTGGACTACTCCAAAAGCCACTTTTGTCGCCGAACTGGTGAGTTAGGATTTTTGTTCAGCAAGATCGACAGGCAGGAAAAGCTAGATTGAACCTTGAGTAATCCAGGCTAGAGCTTATTACATCCAAATTCAAAAGAAAATCTATATGGAGGTGAATGAATGATGATGAACGATCCGACCGTTTTCGGTCATGGCGACCACTTCGACTCCTAAACAAAAACGGAGTCCAAATTCGGAAGCGTTCTAATGCGCAGGATATATTAGGGTGCACAAGCACGCGTGCAAGCACAGGTGCACACACTTTTCCTTATCTCTCATTACCTATGAATGGAACGGAAATCCGCTACGATTAGAGAAAGACTTGGATGCTGTGTCTGGCCGAAAGCAGCTACGCCAACTTTCATCGCCCTTAAGGCCATACACTTTGCCTTCCTCTACGCTGGGTCCACCACCACCAGTTGCATATCTGCATGATGCCTTCCCCACCGCAGCCCCTTTTAATATGAGGTATTGAATACTTATTTGAATTAATACTTAGCCCAATTATATATCTTGAAAAGACAGCACGTTGTACGAGCTTTACCTTTGCCTTCTCGCAAAGTAAAGCTCTAAGCTTGTATTAAAAAAATCAAACTGACTTCGACCTTAATGAAAAAGTGTAAACTTCCTTTAAATGAAAATAAATATATTTTGATTTGATTTTTTGAAGCTAGTATTAATCGAGTTTTAGTGTATAATCTATGAACGTACTCTACTCTATACATCTAAGGAGGGCGCGTTAAAATTGAAAATAAATTCAATATCAATTTGAGCGCGCGCCAAGTGGCGTGCCGCGCGCGCGACTCTGTACGGCACTCGAAGCAAGGTGCGGTTTCGATGGATCGTAATGGTTAATTATTTAAAATACAAATTTTTAGACCATTAATATATTACAATAAATTTAGGGCAGTGTGGTTTATCGGCTAGCGTCTGGTTGACGATCGCGTAATCATGGTCAATTAGTCTAGATACGAAACCAATATGTGGGAAAAAGGGTTACCTAAATTTTTATCTTAAATTACACTGGTCTCTCAATTAATTTTATATATCCTTTGTTTTTTTATTGCTTATATAGGCAAACGAGCAGGCGGCCAATCAGATGGAAAACGGTAACCGCCGCTCTTGGACAACTGCAATGCCGAGGGCAAAGCCATGCCGCTGCCTATCAAGAGGTACATTATGGTTTTGCAATATATGAAGAGTATAATAATGTAAGGGGTATAAAATTAAATAGAAATTAAAATGTATTAGTTAAGGGATATAAAAGTTGTTATACTGTTATATTTATTCATTGTATTGAAAAAATACGCATCCACCGAACCCACCCTTAAGTACACTGTCGTTTCTCTATCGTCGAGAAATTTTAAAAGTAAACGCTCGCGGATTTATGGTGGTTCTGTATACATTCGCGCGTCATACTGTGTTCCCTGTAACCGGACTGTTTTGAACAAGACCGCACTAAGACGCGTGTGTATTAACATGTGCGGAAGAAAAACTTTATCTCAATTCGTCTTAATCGAAACACGAATGTTTTATTAGATCGCAGAATCTTAGTGGCATCAATTTAGATTCAGTTGTCTATGCAACTTGGATAAGTAAATAAATAAAAAAATATATCTACTGACATTCATACAATGCCATCTAGCCCCATTTAAGCATTAGCTTGTATTGTGGGTACTGATAAATGGACATTTATATTTACTCTACAACGTTTTTTAAATACATACAAATTATACATACCTACATAGAAAAACCCTGACTTATATAAACAGACATTTTCATGCACGAAAATAAATAAATAAAAAACCTAGACTTATATACTATCCGGAAATTGAACCCGGAAACTTTGGCGTCAACTTTTCCACCATCACACCACTTGAGCCGTCAAATAGTTCAGCATTAATATCTGTGATGATGCTTCATATATCTTCTCTTCTGTTCACTCTACTGCAGTCCATTACTGAACATACTTTGTCTGCATTTTGTGCCAGATATCCGTCACGGTTTTTCTCATACTCATGCTTTGATAAACAATAAACAAAATTGATGCACAATTACGAAAAAATATCAACCAAAAAATGTCATAGTTGACTTTATTGTTATATTTATGAAAATATATTCATTAAAATTTAGATCTTAAGGCGTCATTAAATAGGTACAAATTAAAAGCTCGAGAATACGACTGTATCACTGACATGTCGTGAGCGACGTGATTAGGAATGAAAATTTTGCTCAACTGACGCGAGGGGCAAAATTTTGCAGCGGACACTTTTGTAGTGAGATTTTATCTTTTTTATCTAATTTATCTCAGTACTCATGGTAAGCTATCGCAAGTGTATTGAACCGAAAACATCATATGCTACATTCACCAAGGTTCCATTGTTTATTCATCCCATTTAATACAAATAAAACCAAATTACTCCATAAGTGTATTGATTAAATTGAAAATAAAGCCTTTTCAACGAATATTTTTATAAACCAATAAAAACAAAGTTATTTTTACATCACTAAATCGTTAACCAATGTGTTTGAATCGAATGATCTTATTTAGATTTTATTGAACCTGTCACTTTGCCATATTCCAAACCAAATTCCTAGATCTATAAATTCATATTTATCACTAAGTCAATATAAATCAAGACTTTATTACGAACGCGTCTGTCCGTACGTGCACTATCATTCAATTATAGACACACAGTCATGACAAAAGTATGACTATTTACGAGGTACAGTCAACAGCAGATATCAATTCCCAATATCCATCGACACAAAAAATGTGACGGGCATAAGCCTTCGCTCCCAATACAATATATGTATCATCATCATCCGGCCTTTTTAGATGATTGAAATAGCGTTTATTTGGCGACTAAATATGCAGATTCTAGAAAGCACATATGCCACGCAAACTGAGGAAGTTGTACTGGACGATTTTGCCTTTAAGCCTTTCTGACTCTCTCTCTTTCTTCAACCTATCGCAGTTCACTGCTGGGCATATGTCTCCCCTATTTTGCGCCAAATATCCCGCATTCTGGTTCAGCTGAAAATATTATATGTATATAACTTAAACATATTCCATACATAAAGGTAACTGTCTTTGTGGGATGTAATGAAATGCACCATAGACGTGATTTGTTAGTTAATCCGTAGGGCCTGCTATGTGTTAGGGCTCAATTCCCCATATCTCTGCTATTTCAAAAGTAGTTGCACCCTGCAGGCTCTTCATCGGAACGTTATACATTAAATATAGATAGTAATAGACTTAATTCATTGTTACATGTATGTCGTCGACTGTACAACTAATAGAAATAACCTAACAGAAGCTCTGTAAATAAATTTAAAATCTACAAGCGTTCGACTTGCACGTCATATATCGCATGACATTGGTACTGAAATACATAATCCTAGTCGTAAAATGGTAAGCGGCTCATCAATCATGGTGGAACAAAAAGACAAGACACGTCGAACGCGTCGATAAATTGGGTTAAAGATTGTTTTCCTTGGACCGGGAATAGTTCAAGACAAGGGAGAGATGGGAAAGCGACAGCGCAGTGCTTTGGCTATAAAACTAGTTTGAATTGTGTTTCTTGGGAATTTTACGATGTAATTGATCATGACTATAAAGCTCAAACGAATCTAAGAGTTAACTTTAAAGAGCAAGTTTTTCAAATTTTTGTGTGCTTTTAAAAAGCTTTCGAATTTATAAAACGATTTAACTTATAGATTTTTATTATTTCGTATATTTTGGTTTTATTCACATTTGCAGTAGATATTGTTTTCTTTTACTTCCTTTCAATAAGATGTTCATACACGTAGGCTAGGTAAGGTTACCTTAGCTCGTGCGTAACACCATAAACCAAAACCCCGTTTTTTATCGATATAGGCAGCAAACGAGAGTTAGGTGATCCGATAGTCATGTCACAACATCTCATCAAAAAAACGGGTGTTATGAAATTGTTATTTTACCATGTAAGTGATTATTGTAATTTAGCAAATAAGTCGCCTGAAAATCAGGTTTACCTAGTTCAGGCCAATGTGAATTACGTCGACCTATTTTAAATTTGAGCTTGTCATGTACATTTATTGGTTTTAAATGAAATAAATAATATTTTGATTTTGATTTTGACAAAAAAAAGTCCCGAAGCCCTAAAAAAGTAAACCTGCGTTGAAACTTAAAGGCATCAGAAACAATAGATTCTCCATTGTGTCTGGATTCCTGGCGTTCAAAGGGTTAATCGATTACTCCCATTACTCTAATATCAGTGTATCATCATCGTAAACACCAGCCACTACGACACAAGGTTAACGGGGACGTATGTGGTGAAGCAATACTGAAATATTGAACATGTAAATTGAAACATCTCACCTCGTCCCCCGACAACGTTATAAAACAAATGTCAAACGGCCCTCTTCTCAAAAACACAAGCGCGTCACTGTCAATTGTGGCAAAAGCATAAATTGAATTGAAACGCTGACGCTTAGCGCCGTCATATCGTTTCCCGCGTGTCAGGATCCTAACGGGTGTCGGTGAATTTTGCATGCGAATGCGGCGTCTAATGTGACACGTGACAACCCTGCCTGCTTGCAACGTACCATTTGACAAGACTCATTTTTACACGGCTCGTTTTTGACGAGGTAGGTACATTTTGTACACGGTTGTTTTGCTGTCGCGTAGATAGAACAAGTGACGAGCGTCTTTTGGAGGCAGTTGCTTCTTCAGATATTGTATTATGGAATAATGCGAAGGGCGAATGAGAAATCAGGTGTAATATACCTAAGTGTTACATAAGACTGCAGTGTCCTGCAATAAGTTAAAGCTTGTTAATGAGTTAGTTACCACACCTTAAATCTTGCGATATAAGAAAATAAGCAAGAGCATTATTAATTAATTATAATTTTATACTCTCATGGTATATAAAAATCTTCATCAATCCCTTCCATACGTCAAAAATCTAAGCATTCCCAGTTCTTTGCTCCACCACACTAGAACACCAAACAAACGCATCACTTTGCACTGTGACGCAAAGCGATAGTGCGAAACAATAAATCATTCGAGCTCAGTTCAACGCCGCGACATCCGATCCCGATGTGTGAGCATGCACTGACGCTCCAGCTTTTGCTAGGGCTTTCAATATCATTGTAAACTTTTATTTAGAAACCCATTTTGAAGCTATATGATGTAAGTGGTTGAGATGTCGGATCTCACACCAAGGGTTCCGGATTCGATCCCCGGGTAGTAAAACATTTGTGTGCATGAATATGTCTGTTCGTATTGGTCTGGGTGTTTTCTATATAAAATACGTATGTATTTACAAAAAAATAAAAATAATATGTTTATCCGTTGTTTAGTACCCATATTACAGACTAAATGCTTAGTTCGAGATTAGGTGGCGCTATGTGAATATCAGTAGATATTTATTTACTTATTGAAAAGAAAAAGTTCGTTAGCGAACAAGGAAAAGCACACAGTGAGTACAAAAAAAAGACTTAACCTACTAGCCGTGTGTCAAAACTCACGACAAAAATGTGAAATCATGTTTCGCCTGAGATGTTTCCAGAGCGATACTTCAATCGAGCCTTCAAATCCTTAAAAATAAGCGTTTTGTCTTATAAAGAACCCACAACGCATTTATATGTCATCAGGTACTGCGAATGTACATAAGTGATGGTGTCATTTAGTATCAGTTTGTTCATAAGTAGAATTGGAGCGCCGGTGGCTCATTGGTATGGCCTTCAGGTTTGGAGGGTGCAGGTTGAAATCCCGACACGTACAAATATTATATTAAAGTATTTTCATTGTTATACGTACGTTTATCCGACGCTCTTACGGTGAAGGGAACCGCGCATGCTTAGGAAACGATTCAAAGGTTGTGCGTGACGTCGGCCGATCCGCATTGGGCCCGCGTGAATGACTTAGACCCTCACTACCCTTTACGGGTAGGCCCTTGCCTCTCAGTGGGTATGTATATGAGCTGATGATGCCGTTTGCTCGTTTGTCTTCTATAGCATAATTTTTTTTCTAAATGTGACAACCCTAAAAAGTGTTTTGGCGCGGAATCCGCAGTCACCCCTCGTGTCCGCTCCATGTTTATCTGTGGTTTACTGCGCAAACATTCGTCATAAGTATTACTTACGCTACAATGTCATCCCTTTACCATAAAGGAAGTAGGGTTAAAGTGTTTTGAAACTCTTTGGTAGTATTTAGTTTTGGAATACATAGTTAGTGTTTGTCTTTGGCGTGGCGGTATGGCGCGTAAGGCGAATCCTTTCGCCTTAATAGTGAACGATTTTGCTATAATCGGCAGTATTATCATAGTTGGCATTCAGTGGCGTGCACTCTATATATGCAAAAAAGCAGTGCATACCCAGTGCGTCCAGACAACCCGGAAAATCGCCAAAAAAATTAAATGATTGACACTTATTTGCCTATTATTCTTTACAAATTTAAANGAGCGCCGGTGGCTCAGTGTATGGCCTTCAGGTTTGGAGGTGCAGGTTGAAATCCCGCCACGTAAATATTATATAAAGTATTTTCATTGTTAATGTACGTTTATCCGACGCTCTTACGGTGAAGGGAACCGCGCATGCTTAGAAACGATTCAAAGGTTGTGCGTGACGTCGGCCGATCCGCATGGCCTGCGTGAATGACTAAGACCCTTACTACCCTTTACGGGTAGGCCCTTGCCTCTCAGTGGTATGTATATGAGCTGATGATGCCGTTTGCTCGTTTGCCCTCTACAGCATATTTTTTTTCTAAATGTGACAACCCTAAAAAGTGTTTTGGCGCGGAATCCGCAGTCACCCCTCGTTCCGCTCCATGTTTATCTGTGGTTTACTGCGCAAACATTCGCATAAGTATTACTTACGCTACAAGTCATCCCTTTACCATAAAGAAGTAGGTTAAAGTGTTTTTAAACTCTTTGGTAGTATTTAGTTTTGGAATACATAGTTAGTTGTTTGCTTTGGCGTGGCGGTATGGCGCGTAAGGCGAATCCTTTCGCCTAATAGTGAACGATTTTGCATAATCGGCAGTATATATCATATTCAGTGGCGTGCACTCTATATATGCAAAAAGCAGTGCATACCAGTGCGTCCAGACAACCCGGAAAATCGCCAAAAAAATTAAATGATTGACACTTATTTGCCTATTATTCTTTACAAATTTAAAACCATAGGTGATTTTCTGTTTTCAACAGCACTCAATTTGACAAAAAATATATTATTTGTCATTAAAGTGTCACTCACATTGCTATACCCTAGTCATAATTTATTCTTTTGCATTTATGGAATATCTCTGAAAATAAACATTTTAAATTTTTGAATAATCTCTGTGCACGCCACTGTGGCAGACGGTTAGTAAAAGCAGAATATTAAACAATTGTTCATAATAAAAATTCTAACAGTTTGAACTTTTTTTCTTCAGTGTATAAGACGGCAAAACAAAATATGTGCACACTTACAACCCCTTCATTGCCATTCTAAACTGAGCCGTCTTTTATAATATCATCGAAAAGACATTGGTACGTAGCTCGAACTGCCACGCTTTCAAAATATAATATTACATGCTTTAAAGATATTAAGAGCTTTCTCAGCACTAGTATTTAAATTGAATTTACAGAAAATACAATCGTAGCACAAACAAACGGTTAGCAACTTTAGTATCTATCGGAAGGTCTAGGCACGACTTCATGCTTCGCTTTGATCATTCCGGGAACTGTTAAGCTTCTGAATTCGTTATCTAGGGTTTATTTCACTTGTAGTGACTTTCATTGCAAATTAGTTAATATCGAAATATTCATCTTGTTTAAAAAAAATAAAAGCCTTACACTTTCACACATTGCCGCCTAGTGACAAACTAAGCTACTAACCTATAATATTAGACTAAACAACGGATATACGTTATACATTCTATTTCACAAACATTTTATGTTTAGAAAACGGATGGACCATCACAAACAGATTCACTCGTGGGCACCTGTTTGTACTAGACATAGATTGAACCTTAGGTGTAACGTACATCTAAACCTAAATAACACCAAATTGGCTGGCAATATATGCGTGCCTATTTACATAATTTAGATATTTTTTTATGCGTAAATACGCATTTAGGTTAATATAGTATTCTCTACGATACAGCAGATTGGTAAACTGATATTTCATACGCAAACATAACATAACGCACATATGTATAATGGCAAACTCTCTCACTGTGCTGGTGAAGACCCAAAGTCCCACCGTGTGTCATTAATCGAGACAATCACTTTTCCTTCCGCGTCCAACAAATTTTCTGATCCAAAACATAAATTGTATGCTATCTCTGAATGTAAAATGATAATTTTCTTACAGAAACGTCAGCCCACAAAGGCGATATTCAGGCATCAGAAAACCACGTAAACTGTTGATCTCGACGCGGCTCAATTGTCTTTGATCACAAAGACATGAGTTATTCATGAGCTCCCACTTGCCGACTGTCATATCGCTTGTCAGCCAGCAATTTGCATCATAAGGGAACTTCGAACCTATTCAGACGATATTTATGGAGAGACTTTTTGGTGTAGGAGAAAGCTTTTGTATTGAAAAATTCGATGTCTTTGATACCGTATTTAGACATGTGCAGTTTAATGATGTAAAAAGTATAGATTCGTGATAGCGCAATCGCGAAATGTGTTCCGAATGCAGCGACGGCACACGTACACATATTTCGAATGAGCTCTCATTTACCTCGTCAAAGAGCCTACAACTGTATTCTCTTTGGTGGTTCCTTTTTGAGGCACGGGGGTCGTATCTACCTTTATATATACAGAATATCATTGATGCAGTTAAAAGTAAAGTTTCAATCGTGCTGCCTGGATGCTGAAATTAACGTAAAATTTTTCCCCTACATATGCTTGGTGCTGAGGAATGTATGTTAAGGCGATGTTATTGAAAGGTAATTTCAAAGTATGATTGATTTATTATCGTAACCTTACTTAAGTAAGTAAGTACTTATTTATAATAGTTGTGTTTCAGAGGTGAGAAAGTTATTTAACTGTCTCTCAGTTAAATAACAGAAGACTAAAAACCTCTACATCACAAGATAGCAACTGGTATCAGTAGATGGGCTTTTTGATAAATAACTAGGTAATTTCTTTGAAAAGACCAAAGTGAACAAATATCTACGCTGGTCATCATCATCAGCTCAGTAAACGTCCCCACCGAGGGGCACGAGCCTACCCGTATAGGGTGATTAGGCCTTAGTCGTCCACGCGGGCCCAGTGCGGATTGGACGACTTCACACACAACCTTCGAATCTCTTCGCAGGCGTGCATGAAGGTTTCCTCACGATGTTTTGCTTCACCGTAAGAGCGTCGGATAACGTACATCTATTTTCGAAAATTCGAAAATACATTGGTAAGTGTCGGGATTTGAACCTCAGCCCTCCCGGTAGGAAGGCGACAGCCCACACCACTGAGCCACCGACGCTCTACGCTGGTATTGGATCCAAAACCTATCTTGAAGCGTATTCACTACCATAACTCGAAATGGGTCGTCACATAATTATTTATAATAAGTAAAAAAACCTACAAGCATTGAACATTTTGATCCTCAACACGCAAAGAGAGAATAATTAATAAACCTCCGTTAGAATCTTAAGAAAACCTCACTGAAGAGTCAACACGTTTCGCTCCCGGGCTAGCTTTAATCTACTTGTCTCAGAGATCCGAGTTCCCCATCGCTGCTCAAGTGAGAATAACTAATCATTCTTTTAATCTCCACAAGGAGAGGTTCAAAGTTCCAGTAACCCGCGGGTACGGCGGGGGATATTTTTAATTATTTACAGACATTTATGCCAACAGTCGCGTTATCAAAGAAATTTTTAATTGGAGTTTTGGTTATACTTTTAATAGTCGACAGCGCGAATTCAAAGCTCTGGCGAAGCGGATAGCGCGAGGTTGAATATCACGTCAGTTACGCAACTATCGTAGTGGTTAGTTATTAGATGGGTGACCGAAACCTACAAGTCCATATGTGCTTTAAATAACTACACTGAAACCTAACTGGTGGGAATAAAATTACGTACTTAGTATTTTACAACGAAATATACCTGTTAAAACCTTTAATGTTCTACTTCCCTTAAGAAATTTTAATCCAAGAACGCCTAAAAGACAAGCAGTTAATAAAGGCTCTATGTTAATAATTATTCAGGCCCCTTAATTTTTGCTACCCTCACGTAGGTTCTTCCTCATTTGTATACCTATCACTTATAAGGTAAAGCTTTTTAAATAAATAAATATATGTCATTTTATCCTATACTATATAATCATCATCATCAGCTCATTAGAAGTCCCCGCCGAGAGGCACGAGCCTACCCGTAAAGGGTGTAAAGCCCTCAGTCGTCCATGTGGACCGAGTGGGGATTGGGCGACTCCACGTACAAGCTTTGAATTTCTTCTTAGGCCTGCGCAGGTATTCTCATGATGTTTTACTTAACCGGAAGAGTGTCAGATAAACGTACATTTAATTTCGAAAAGATATTGGTAATAATTTCGAAGATTTTTCAAATTTTTTAGTAGGCAAATAAGCAGACAGTTCATCTCATGGACACTCGAACTCAGAAGGAGCAATGAGTTAGTTACAAACTTATCCAAAAATAGAAAGAATGTAACAAAACTCCACCGAAAACATTTCATTACAAAATATTGTGATTTAAATATCTTTTCTTAAGATAATATCTCGGTTTATAAGATTCGCATCCCGCTATGAGATAACCCCAAGACACCGCCCGAAGCAAGGTGCGTCTTTGTAAGCGTTTTGTCAAACGAAGTAATTAGGAATTAGCCACTTTGTACTTTACCGGCAATCTCTGTTGATGTCAAAGTGAAACACAAAGGTTCACGTGTCTTTCGAAGCTTATTACAATAACATAAGCTTACGTTTCTTCATTTTCGAATTTGACATGTTTGTGTTTATTAAGATTTTCATCTTTATTTAAATGTGGTCAAGTTTTAATAATTATTTAGGTCAGACAGACGGCGAAGTTTTTTTTTTCACTAACTACTGTTGTAGGCCGCAGATGGCCTTTACAGCTTCACCGGGCAATTGGCGAGCGCAGATGTCTCTCAGCCATACAAATTTACAAATAGACGGTGTAACGTTCGTAACTATGCAATTTAGTAGCCTTTGGGGAAGGTTTTGTTAGTCATCCACAGGTTCTATTTTTAACATTAGGAGGATTTGTAACCGCACTTGCTCTTACCACCGGTGGTTTAAGAAGTGGCTTAGTAGAGATGAAATGTTTAAAGTGTGGGAGGGTAATGATTCGGTACGAAGGAGCCACTGTCGGAACCAAAGTGGTACCAAGCCTTGTACCACTTTAACGAAGTGGTACCAAGGCTTTAAAGAAAACCAGCGTAAAACAACGAATTACTTTTCGCGTCGTTGACTGAGATCATCAGAGGTCGAAAAAACCCCCTACCCTCTTCATATTGCTTCTTTTTTTTTAAGGTTGGCAACGCTCTCGTTCCGGAATTACGATTGTCTAATTATATAGAAAAGTTTATACACAAAATTGTTTCAGGTACTGCACGGGGCTAAAACCCAGAACCAATGGTTAAGTAGCAGAGTTGGCAACAATTAACGATCAATCAGTAGTCGACGATTACGACCTATATATAACCTTTGACGACCAATTTGATGTAATGGTTGAGATGTCGGTTATAACACCAAGGATTCCGGGTTCGATCCCCGGGCAGCACAAACATTTGAGTGCATGAACATGTCTGTTTTTATTGGTTTAGGCGTTTTCTATGAATAATATGTAAATATGTATGCATTAACAAAATAATATTTATTAGTATGTTTATCCGTTGTTTAGTACCCATATTACATGCTAATGATGAGTTTGGGACTACATGGCCCTGTGTGTATGTCACTAGATATAGATATATATTTAACTATGTGTGTGTGATGAAAGTCAATTAAGTCACTGTCAAATTATCATACAGTTAAACTCTATCCAAACAGATACCCCAAGAGCCCACAGTACACAAAACATAACGAAGCATACTGCAGCCGGATATTAAGTCTAACAAGGCCAATATAGACAGACAACGCCCGAGGGCAAGCTAAGTCGGTTTGTCGGTCCCCGAGTTAGTTATTAATTAGGGGCTTGACAAACTACGCGGTCGGAAGGGCCCCGCAATCTCCGCGGGTTACGGAGTATCATTGTAGGGTTAAATTGTTTTAGATTACCAGGCAAGTTTATAAACCGTTGCAGGGTTGGGATGATTTCGTTCAAGTAATGAATGGTTCAAATTCAGCTTAGTAGATGGTTAATCGGAGATGTGATATGTTAAGACTATTAAGTATTACCAGGTAAGATATGTATCTCTCTCTCTCTCTTCAACCTATCGCAGTCCACTGCTGGACATAGGTCTCCCCCATTTTGCGCCAGATATCCCGGTTCTCCGCTTTTCTCATCCAGCTCCCACCAGCGACCTTCCGTAAGTCGTCGGTCCATCGGGCCGGAGGGCGTCCTACGCTACGCTTGCCAAGACGCGGTCTCCACTCCAGAACTCGTCTGCTCCAACGGCCATCGGTTCTACGACATACGTGACCAGAACGTACGTTTCTATCTAAGAACCTGAATTCATACTGTTAGTATTTAAATAGCTTTGACTGACGCAACTCAGATATTGCAAGATACTACTCACGCCATCTAGCGCTTTCTTATCAAAATCTAGAGATAACGAGTAGTGATATTATTTTGTGACATAGTTAAACGACCGTTTGTCATAATAACAGACTAGTTTTACAAGGTAGTAGACTCGATACTGAGTCGTCTAGGTAGGTACCACCGCAGTGCCAGATATCGTCCCGTGAAACAGGAGTGTTATGCACTTCTGTGTGACGGGATGAAGGGCACTGTAGCTAGAGAAATTACCGGGTATAGGGGATCAAATATCTATTGTCGAGACACCCGACAATACCCGAGTCGAGTTACCCGAGGGTAACGGGCGCAGTGCGGCATTGTGGAGGATAATAACTGTCTATCGGTTGTTGGTCGCCTTCAATGCCGTCTCGTGAACATCCTGACCGTCCTGTACACTTATAATAGTTATAGTATATATATAAATAGTATTTTATATTTCATGTTATGTACTTTCTTCTTCGTCAGGTTAATTAGGTCAATAAACAATCTGAATAAACCCTGGTGTCATGGTTTTAAATTTTTCTTATAGCCGCTGACGTGATTTATATTTAATGACAGCCACATGAGGTGACGAAGAACCATTCATTTTCGTCGATTAAGTGATTCAATCTTTTTGCAGAAAGTGAGTTCCACTATCAGTGTTATGTTTTGCTTGTGCTCTACCTACCTTGTTTCTTCGTATTTGTTCCTTACCAAAGGTTGACTGGAAGAGATCGCGTGTAGTGGTAAGGCCGCCTTTGCTCACAGTTTTGTTTTATTTGCTGTATGTTGTCTGGTTCTGTTTGTCTGTGTCCTTACAAGTGTAAGGAATAATGTCTTAAGGCTATCTATCTATCAGTGGGCTTTGCCAGCGGGATTCGAACTGACAACCCCAATCAAGCAGTAATCTTGTCTTGACGCTCAGATCACTGGACAATAAAAGCAATTAGTAATATAACCATTTCATCGTTGCCGAGTGTAGAGTAGGACACCCTCTGGACTGACGACTTGCGAAAGGACGCAAATGGAGGCTGTATAAGGAAATGGAAGACCGGGTTATCTGGCACAGAATGAAGGAGATCTATGTTCAGCAGTGGACTGCGATATGTTAGAGAGAGAAAGAGAGACCTTTCTTTATCTAAGCTAACCTCAATCCTGCCGTATTACTAAATCAAAGATTACTTCGACAGCTTACAATTCATTAACCTAAATGAAAACGGTTCACCAGTTCAAAGCGTTCAAAGCGAAGTTTCTCAAATGGTTAATATGTTTTAAAGCTAAAACTTACATTAGTTTATTTAACACCTATGCTTAATGATTTGACTTTAATGACTCGCCATCAATCGAGTGCGCATGACAACTGCAATCTAAGAACGTATAATATGTATCTTAGTCCGCATGGATATCTTTAAGAAAGACATTTGTACTGCAGTTGTCATAAGACTGAAATGATGATGATGATAATAATGAATTAAACTATTTGTATGAGTTCGTCTGTGTAGGTTATTCAAGTACTATGAAATTTTTACTCTTTTTGGTATGATTTGTAAAGTTTTTAGATTTCAACTAACCTGTAGGTTCAAGTAAGTTTAAACCTTATTTCGGTATAAGGTTAGAGTCTTCAGAGGGCCAATCAAACTTTACTGAAAATTAACGAGACTGCAAAAATTCTTAGGCAAACACATTTTTTGGATAAAATATGTTCAATGAAACATTTCAAAAACTTTTATACCATCCTAATGTACGAGTACTATATCAAACACTCATAGCAAAGTCACCAAAGTTATTCCGTACAAAAAAATTGGGCTATCATTAATCGAATCATGACAACTATAATCAAGCTCGTACAAAGCAATTAAATGTAACAAATGGTCCCTTAAATCCTTCAAAGCGTTCTGTCAAACCGGCAAACGTGTCATTACGTGGCCAAAAAAAAATTGCCTCAGTCGAGTCGGTAACATAAATTGCTTTACACGTTAAAAGTTTCTGAACTATTGAATATTTGAGAGATTATTTTTTATTTGGTAAATTTATTAGGGATAAATTTGGTTCTAAACCTGCTGTTGTTGCGTAACGCTACAACAGCAGCGTAGTGTTAGTTGGTGACAAAAGAGTTATAGGCAGTTAAGAAACATAATCAACTCACTTTATTAATTTTATTAACGTAATAATATTTTGTAATACAAACATTAATGTTCCAAATCCACCAAACAAAACCAAATCTCGAGACTATATATTACTATATAAAAGAAAGGTTAGGTTATTGACGGTCGATGTAACTACAAATTTCGAACGCATTCGAAATTCAAATCTCAAATTGAACGTAATTCTTTTACAGAAGTTTAAACCCAAGCAGTCAAAAACAACTAAAATTAAGAACATAATTTTAAGAAAACAGTAACATTGTCAACTACCAATCACCTCACGGAACCCAAGCCATTACCGGGCCGTTTTTTACGTCGTCCGAACCTGGGAAAACGTTACGAATTAGCATTTCGAACGTCGCCCTGTTATTAAATCATAACAGGCCTTGTACAACAATTAGCGTGATCTTCTCACGGCAATGGACAAGCGACTCGGGTAATTACAGCTTTTGATTTGAGGGAGATTTTTTTCGGTACATTTTCGAGGTCGCCTGTGGTCAACGACGGACATTCCGCACTGTTTGTTTTATTACACGTGTTGTCTTTGACCACAATGTGTTGATGCGGTGGGTCTGGAAAAGTAAGCGATGAGTGGGTTAAATCCCTTTGATTTGCGGAGTTGGGATTTTTTTGTATACATGTATGTAGTGCCTTTATCACATTGAACAAATCAAAAACCTATTGTTTCTGACAACTTCTGGTGCCAAGGGTATTCAAAGGGTTAAACGTCAATCATTTTTTTACTGTTTTTTTTTATCACATTGGGTGACAGTTATATTACGAGTATATCCTTATCCGCGTGTATGGTATTGCGGAAAAATCCATAGAGAATTATTGTATTGTCGGAGTTTTGTCCGCAAATCAATTGGGGGGTAATATTTCATTATCTTAGTGTCATACTCGTAGTATGACACTTAGACCGATTGCTCACCGCTTGTACGTACCATGACTTAGTGAAACAACCAAATGACTGAACAACTTTGAATACATGCATACGTATACGAGGGCTTGTTTGCACTTCAGTCAAAATCATGCATGAATTATTAAAACCTACGATTAAAACCAAAACTGAAAAATGAATTTGTTATCTAACTTATATCTCACTCTCTTCATCCTATCGCAGTCCACTGCTAGACATAATCCTCATTAATTGACTTGTAGTAAATCAATACTATTAAATACTTGAAGATTTTCAGACGTTTGAATCGGTAAAACTAGAAAAAGGTTATTTAAAACAATAAAAAAGTTACGGGCATATTCAGCCAATCCTATCTCCTGCTTAGGAATTTACATTAAATCTATTTTTAGGAAGCTTTAGTAAGATTGATGCTTGTGTCTAAGAGTTCATTGTAACTCTTATACTGGTAACATCATAGACATCCGAATACACAGACTGGACAAGCCGCCAAGTTTATAGGCAGTCCCAGTGTCGCAATTTCTTTTCGGTTCTTACCTGTGAAAAGTTATTCTATTACTTGGTAAATTTACTGATTCATTGCGATGATGGCATGTTTCAATTGCATGGAATGGCATTTTGGACGGAAATATAATTTCTTCTAATATTCGTGCGTCTTGACTCGTCTCACAGAGCGTAAACGGCAGCCAGTGTATGCTCGTTGAGCTTACAGTTGTCGCACTTTAAACGCGGCTCGCCCATCTCTTGTATTGGGAAATCTGTGGGTAACATCTTTTAACAAAAACACATTGTGGTCAGTGCTACTTCTTTTATTGTTTATAATGCTCGTTTGTTGCTAGATGATCAGTCAAAAGAAAAATATTTAATGGAACCTTTATTAGTCTTTCATTACTTCATAATTTTCTACATGTTTTTCTACTTGAGAAAACTAAGATAATATTTATCATTTATTATCAGAAAGCGAAGCGTAGGCCGACCCCTAACCAGATGGACGGATGATCTGGTTAAGGTGGCGGGTAGCAGATGGATGTCAACTGCAGGATCGGCCCGCGTGGAAATCAATAGGGGAGGCCTTCGTTCAGCAGTGGACTTAATTAAGCTGTAATGATGATGATGATGATATATTATCTACGTAATATCATAAGGTCCCAGAGCTGGGCACAAGACTTCCCACATAGCATAGCTAGGAATTAGGTTGTAACCCACCACGAGTGCCCAATGCGGATTCATGAGTGTTAACTACCATTCAGATTGTAGCTCGGCTTTAAGTGCCCTCTGAACCAAGGAATCAAGATGATTCCGAGCTTTTCAGTCAATTGAGTGATTCAGCCATTCATTGAGTGATTCAATTGAGTCATTCCGAGCTTTTCAGTCAATTGAGTGATTCAGTATAACTTACATTTTCCTAGAGGCAGTGGCGTGCACTCCATATATGAAAATAAGCAGTGCATACCCTGTGCGTCCAGACAACTTTAAATGATTCTCACTTATTCGCCCATATTTCACAGATTTGAAACTATAGGCGTTCTGCTGTCATCAACAGCACTCATTTTGACAAAAATGAAAATTATTTATTGTGTTTGCGGTTAGTGTCTTTCACTTTGCATACCCTACTCATAATCTCTGTGCACGTCACTGTGCGTGATCATATATTATAATGAACAAGGGCTTTTAATAACAACCCTGTCTTTGATTATCTCGATATTTTCATAATAGTTTACATCTATGTATACAGGATTACATACTAATTCACCCGTTACTACGTTATGCGCTTTGTATTTTACTAGTGCAACTTTGGATTGCCAAATGTATTACTTCTTGGGGAAAGTGGCGCTGTTGCTGAAATACAGGATGTCTTCATCTTAGTTCGGCTTCAGATGCTTAACCTATTTTAAACTATGTATTGCATTTAAAATAAGAAGAAAAAAAAAATGTAACTAGTGAGTAAGGAACACAATGTAATTTTTTATGGTGAATAAACGTATTATTATTATATTATTATTTTAAGTGTGAGGTCATAGAACAAAACGTTTCGCAAAGTCATCTGAGCGAATGATTTACAAACAGTTAAATGTGTTATGTGATGTTAAAGTTTTTGTTAATCGTTTTTATTGAGCTTCCAGATTTTATCGTTATTTTGACGAGTGCTGCTCTTTGATTTCATGTTAATCCTATTTGTTCTTAAGGATACACTTTTTCATTTTGCAGCAAAAAAAACTTTATGATCGAATGAAGAATTTATAAGAAATGATTATTGAATAACATTTGAATCATACTTTATAGGTATATTTAAATAATCGATTCAGAACAGAAGCTTATAAAATACAAAAAAACATTTAACATAAATATTATATTCGAATGCTTCTATCAGGTGTTCATGAGAAATTGATAACTATTTCAATGTCAATCGCGTGTGCGTTCAATGAAATGCTTATTATGAAGTATATATGAAAGGAAAAAGGAAGATTTTAAAGATTTCTTCGAAAGATTATGACTAATGAAGACGAAAACAGTGTAATTGAAGAATGAGTTATATACATGTTGCCAAGTTGCTAAGAATGCGTCCATTGCTGGTTCTTCCCGATTTAAAAACTTTGCATATGGAAGAGCTTTAGTTTATATCAGGATCATCGTCAAGTACTGGGAGCAGATAATAAAAACAGTTGTACATTTTCCTCAATGAGTTTATTGCGCCAGAACAATAAATGAAGCTGATCATAATAACGTTTACTTTCAACATCGATTACGAATACTCTACACGATACCATATCGCACGGCGAGTCCATTAATATTTATAATATTCGATACCGTATTGCACTTCAACACCAAAGACAACTCATCACCAAGCGGTACTATCCCTATTAACTTACAGTTCGTGGGATCGATAATTACAATATATTTGTCTAAATATCACAAGAAAAAATACAAAACGAAATACGAAATAGAATTAACACAATTAAAATTATTAACAATTAAATATACAGTCTATTGCGCGCCATTAACATACAGATGTGAGGTATCACCATGAGGGGCGGGAGCCGGGGCGGCCCCGTCATGACACCGGCACGTGATGCTGGTACAGCTGCTCCTGACGCTCGCACAGGGAGGTCATCTTCTTGAAGGACTCGGAGGTCTCGCGAAAAAGCAGCTGCGGGTCGTCCCTCGGCCTCGCGTGGGCTGCGTCCAGCCTGCCAGGAGAGATGACGGGCGGCGACGACGCCGACAAAGGCGATAACGACTCCCGGACCGACTGCGCACCCGCAGGCGCCCCGTAAGGACCACCGGTCTGCGGGATCCCATTACCCATTAGAAACGGCGACGGGAAAAACCCTCTATCCCCAAATTGAGGGAACAAACCCGCTTGCAATGCGCTCAAGTTTCGACTGTAAAACTTCATCGTCTCAGTCACGTAGCTGGGCAATTGGGACGTGTCTTCGTTCCCACCGTATCTCAGGCTTTCTAATGTCGACGCGAGCCCTTTTATGTCCGCGTAAAGTTTGTTCAAAAGTTCTGTATTAACCTCTAAGCCCGGCCTCTGATCGCGCATGTCCATTGGGCCAGTTGACAGAAGTCGTCGATGTAAATCAACATTAGAGCTGTGGCGGTCTCGACTCCGCCGAGAAGGGAAGGCAGCATCGCAGCCGTTGACGTCGCAAGGATGCAAAAGCTTCAGATGATCGTTTCGATAATGCATACGCAGTGTGAAGTGGTTCTGAAACACTTTCCCGCAGGCTGTGCAACGGTCGGGGTTCTCGTCGTCGATGGGTATCTCCAGATCGTTGATATCAGTCCTGTCGTCTGTTCTGTCGCTGCTGGCAGATGGGGACCGAGCCCTAGCTAGCCGTTCTTCCATAGCGTGCATGTCACTGCCGCTGTCACTAGGAGTGTACAGGTCCGACCGTAATCTCAAACCCTCGCGTACCACACTGGGCGCACTCGACTCGTCATCCGTATCACTTTCAGCCTTAACCCGCGTCACCTGTTCCGAGTCCACAGCAGCTTCCTCGCCGTTCTGAAATGGCTCCCATTTCTCTGGTTTCTGTTTCTTGAGCGATAGTGGCTCGTCGTCGGCACGGCTCGAGCCAGGCGTCGACAGATTTCTAAATATATCACCCTGGTATTCCTCGTCGGAAACACTGTATTCGTTGTTTTGGGAACACCGTGTTGGATTACCGCTTTTTCGCTTGCGCTTGTTGGGGACGAAGGATGACATCTTATCATCCGACGCGGTGGGGTCACTGCGGCCGCCCGTCTCGGGCGCCAGCTCGGCGGGTTTGGCATCAACTTTATTTTTATTTACAGTCAAATCTTCGGGCTCGTCGCCGTAATTCAGCCTTTCAGTCACCGGGGTCTCAGTTCTGTTCTCACATTTATCTTTCTCGTCATCATCGGAAACATCGTAATTGTTTTCACTATACTGATTAGAATCGTCCTCTACCGACACGGGTGGTTTCACGAGATCAAGCGCACCGCGGGACTGCTCCTCGGGCGGAGGTATTTTTCTGTACATTTTTTCAATTTCACTGAAATTACGAAGGTCGTCGAGGGTACTCGCGGAGGCAGAGGAGTTGGTCCGGGGGCGGCAGACGCGCGGCTAGTTCGGGCGGCAGCAGCGCGCTCGGCGGAAGGGGCAGCCGCGCCAGCGCCGGCAGCAGCGGGAACGGCTGCGATGACCGCCCGTCGTGCGCCGATATCTTGCGTCTCACGTGCGGCGAATGCAACTTCGGGTTCGGGTTAGCACTGTGCCTATTCCTCGAGCGTCGCGAACTGAACATCATTGTACACCCCTCCACTGTACATTTGTGCATCTCGCGCAGGTGCACCGCCGAAAGTGAATTTTCAGCGCGCCCTTGTCGCAAAAAGTTTTCAAGCAGACGTTGCATTGCACCCTCTTCTTGCCGGTAGCCGGGTTGACGAACTGCACCCCGAGGCCGAGCGGCCAGGGCGCGGGCGGCTCGCGGCGCTCGTACTCGGGTGACCGGCGCTCGTCGCTCCTGTCCTCGTCCCTGCTGCTGAAGCTGGCGCCTAGTTTCCTGAAGTCGAACTGGCGCGGGCTGGTGCGCGCATCATGAAGTAGTCCAAACCGGCCGGCAAGCCGGGTACCGCACCGAACTCTTTGGCTTCCATCACGTCAGTGTCATAACGTGCGAAGCGGGTGGCGCGCGTCGCGGCCGCTTTGCGACTGAGGACTGGCGACACAGGTGACCGCGCGGGCGGCGCGCGACAAAGGCCAGTGGCGAGGGGCGCGGGGGCGCGGAGTGGGGGACGCAGGTGGGAGGAGCGAGCGCTGGGCGGAGCGGATCGATGCGCAGTGGGGACAAGCGACACTCGGGCCCGCCGACCGCTGTAAACACAAGAACCAAAGCAACGCACGTTACGTAACGTACACACATACGTACACATGGCTACGTGACCGCACTGTCTATCGTTCCAACGTACATAGTAACTATGTCTGATACCGTTAGCCCGAGCTAAATTCTACAACTGAACTAAACTTTAGTAACAGTACTAAACTTTAGTAAGCATTGTGTAGATTTTCTTAACTTTCAAGCTGCAGTGTTTGCATGAATACAATAATGATGGCATAGGATTATTAGACTTGTTTCCAGACACAGTTGAACTCTAACATGAATTCAGACTAAGCAATAAAACGAATTTCAATTGCGAAATGGTAACATTTAGTCTGTGACTCAAACAAGTTAGTTTATTATGATTTGTAGAAATGATAGATAGTATCTACATATTCTACATCTTTAAGTACATGTGAATACTCACGTAAATAAATAAATAAAACATACTACGTAACTCATAATAAAATTATGTTATAAAAGCCAAAAGTATA
Source organism: Leucinodes orbonalis (assembly GCA_019425675.1). Taxonomy (NCBI): domain Eukaryota; kingdom Metazoa; phylum Arthropoda; class Insecta; order Lepidoptera; family Crambidae; genus Leucinodes; species Leucinodes orbonalis. The sequence goes on from PQWD01008267.1 coordinate 24,321, forward strand.
AAGTAAAACCAGGAAAACCCATCACAAAATAAAATATAACGATTGGTAGGTGAGTAGTTAGGCAATTACTAACTGCTCGTGATTTCGTTCACGTGACAATGAAAGTACCTGGTCGTTAGGAAGCTAAGTTAACTTATTAGACCAATGTTTATAACAGTGGAAGTCCTATAAAAATTTTTAAAATATTATTATTATTGTTATTATAAAATATATTATTATTTTTTTTACTTCTAACACCGCCAAGAATATGTAGGTATAAAGTTTCATGAAGTTCAGCTAAGGTTTAAGGCATCGCGTGTAAGAGTACTTTCATCATCATCATCATCAGCTCATTAGACGTCCCCACCCGAGGGGCACGAGCCTACCCGTATAGGGTGATTAGGCCTTAGTCGTCCACGCGGGCCCAGTGCGTGTTGGACGACTTCACACACAACCTTCGAATCTCTTCGCAGGCGTGCATGAAGGTTTCCTCGCGATGTTTTCCTTCACCGTAAGAGCGTCGGATAACGTACATATATTTTCGAAAATTCGAAAATACATTGGTACGTGTCGGGATTTGAACCTCAGCCCTCCCGGTAGGAAGGCGACAGTCCACACCACTGAGCCATCGACGCTCTAAGAGTACTTTACCAATGCATATTTATTAATTTTTGATTGTGTATTTTATTATTGTTAATTTTTATAGCGAACTTTCAATACATAAGTATTGAATTGCTGAGGAATGTAAGTATCTAATATTTACACAAAATTAAATTTTAGGTATTATTTTTATAAATCTTTAAATACATTACAAATAATCCAATTATTTTATTTTAGTTTTCAATTAGACTAATAAAAAATTAACTAAGTTCTACTTTTGTTTTTTCAATATTTGTTATTTTATTTAACGTTTTAAAGTGATTTATAAAGTGCAATATTATTTATTGGAATTTGACTTTGAGTATAAAAAGCAAAAATATTTTACAAAAGTATCTAATTTCATCGACAGCCACAACTCTGAATAGTTACTAGTAGCGCCATCTATGTTGGCCTAGTAGAACCAAACTTGTTAATGAATATCTTTTGTTAAGTGTTAACCGTTAGGCAAGTAAATCCAATAAATCTTATAAGATACTGAGGCTATGTTGTGTGGCGTATTAAATTATAAATTGAAAAAATAACATTTTAGACATGTTTCAAAAAAAAAAAATTTTTTTATGTATATTTCAATAATAACACTACATCACTGCATGATCTAGGGGTCGTGGGTTCGGATCCTGCAGGAAGACCGTATAGGGAACGTCACTTTGTGCGATTTCTCCAGTTTGGTTAGGGCATAGCAGGTTGAATCATATGATGTATAAAAAAAGATGATTTCGTATATCGGAAGGCACGACGAGCCGTCCCAGATACAAACTTAGGATGGTTGTTGTTAACCCACCTATGGCTTTTTCGGCCCAATTCCTTCCATAGCTATGCTATAGGCACTTTATTCTATATAAAAGTACTTATTACTAAATATAAAAAAACCTATAATTTATTAAATTTTAAAAGGTATATCGGCTTAATACGGTATAAGTGTTTGCAATTATTATATATGATTTAATTTAAATTTTTAATGATCACGATAGATTTAATAAATTATTTTAATTAAGATAATTGAAAAAATTAGGAGAAATTCATTTTATTTTACCATGTTTTATATATTTATTTTTGAGTTTATTATTTATTGTGTGTTAATTTGAGATTTGAATTATGCTTATATGTAATGTGGATGTTATATCTGAAATAAACGATTTGATTTGATACGCGGAAGTCCTGCAGTGATCGTTATAGATTAATGATATTGATACAAATCTAATCCTTAGAATTTTCGCCATTATATGCGTATATAACCGACACAATATTAAAACGAGTTACCTAAATAACAAAGAAACATTTCTACTCCATTCTTTATACAATGAAGTATAAATAGCCAGCGAACATCAGCACTTCACAAAGAAAACCTATGGCGTTATTATTCCAATCTGACCGATACTGGCAACATTTCATTTATAATGTTGCTTCATTAAACAAATAGTGATCGTTCAAAGAGATTTTTATGACAGAGCGCGCCCGCTGTACGTAGTTTACACTAAAAATAATTTACTACAAACCAATTGGTTTGGTATTTGTGTGGCAGATTGTGAGGTTTTTAACAACTGTGTAATGCAAATTGTGTTGTCGGATATTTTATAACAATAGATCGCAGAATATTTAGCAATTATCATTTTTCACTATGAACAGGTCAGCGTCTGGCCAGACGAGATGGAATCTGTGCCTGTCCGTCCGTATATCACACACCCTTTTTCCTCCGAAACTATAAATAGTACACTATTCAAACTTTGTAAGTACCTATATGTATTCTGTGAATTCCTATTAGATTTTGACGAGAAACTTAAAAAAATATATTTTGGGGTTCCCTATACATTGAACTGAAACTAGAATTTTTTTCATTGTACCCTCCCGTGTGGGTATCAATGTGTAGAGCTTGAGAAATGATAATGAGGTTTCTGATATATGAATAGTTAGTTTGCGTGAGAGACACTTCCGTTGAAAAAAATATCTCCCCCCCCCCTCTAATATCTAAACTATGGAGTTGAAAATAAAAAAATATATATATGATGTACATATCTTTAAATTATCTTAAACCTAACAACGAAATTGAGTTTGAACGATTTCTGGTGTGGGGAACCACTGTTTTACATATTAAAGCTGTTGTAAGTAGGTGCCTAAGTAAATAAAAAATACTTTATTTAATGTAACGTGCTGCTGCGGAACCCTCCACGGGCGATTCCGGCTCGCGCTTGGCCAATTTTTACCCTGTACCACGAGGCCCTCGATCGACTCATTGCAAACTCGGGTTATGAGTTTCTTTGGACACTTTCCAAAGAAACTCATAACCCGAGTTTGCACAATAGAAGACAGACGCTGCTTGATGCCGAGTTCTGCAGTATGGAGACGTTTGTGCGGAATTGATTGAGAGTTGTACTAAAGGAACTTAATACAACTACCTATATCTAATCTAATAAGTGTTAAATATAAGAGAACAGAAAAGAAAGATGTGACAAATACTTTGCTACGTTGAAAGTTTCGGAATGCTCCATCATTATAAACATTCACCCCCCTTTATAGAGAAATGGGAGGTTAAAAAGAGTTAAAAAGAAAAGTAGAGAAAGACTAAAGTCATTCTCCATCTCTTCAACTACTTATACTTATGACTACTTTAGAAATCACACGAATTCATCGCTTCGTTTTGTCGTGAAAGACCGACAAACAAACACATACCTACACACTTTCTCATTTATTATTAGTATGGATTGATATGGATAGGTTAGTATGTTTAAAGACGAATAAATGTGTAATACTTGACTATTTCAAAGCGAACTTACAATGAGGTCAGATAGCTAAACCAATGTTGTCTATTTCAGAAGTTCGATCGGGAATGCGTCGTTTCATATAACACCTGATAACTGGTTATAATCATAGGATTGTAGTGAGCAGTACCAATGCTGGCTCCAAACTATGGGAGGCGTTTATTTGGGAGGCATTCACCAAAACATATATTTATGATAATTTTCACAACATGATAATACTAAACTTTATTTTAATCTTTTTTTGATGATCCCTGTTGTGTATTGGTTGAAAAGTCGATGGGTTCGATTCTCAGGCAATACAATCATTTGTGTGCATTAACATGTCTAATTATATTGGCCATTGTATACGATTTTAACATTATTTTGAATTATGTGTATTTTATTAAATTTATATTTGTCCGTGCGCCAACTCACAAGGGCTCGCTTGAAAATCAGCGTCAGGGTCATTATGCTGAAGGAATTCGATTACTTTGGATAGCGTAACTGTATTTCACTGTTACATTTTTTGTTCGAAACAAAAAAGGGAGGGGAGAGGGTAAGTAACTCTTAGGGATCAGAAATGATTTAATCCGTAGGAGAACTAAAGTTACCGGATCAGCAAGTGGCAGTGGGCTGGTCACGTATGTCGCAGAAACGAAGGCCGTTGGAGCAGACGAGCTCTGGAGTGGGGATTGCGTCTTGGCAAGCGTAGCGTAGGACGCTCGGACCGATAGACCGACGACTTGCGAAAGGTTGCTGGTGAAGTCTGGATTACCTCTCTCCTTCGATCCGGGATCTCTGGCGTAAAATGGGGGAAACCTATGTACGGGGGAGAGATATTTTGTATTCATGTGCCGATGTGCAATAAATCTTTCTTTCTAAATTAAGGGAGGTTCCCACTTTCGCTTTACTTTTGCATCGTTTCCAGACTACGAGCTATTCCCTGTTCCGATTAATGTAAACATGTTCTCTTTTTGTCCTAAGTGATCTGAATCTGGTCAACGTAGATTTTTATATTGCTTTGAGGTGATTATACACTGCCCTGGTTTTTTTGGTTCTTTACTATAGTAGAATTTCAGCCATTAGTATCAATTATATAAAAAGTATATATTCGTTATATGCTCACAAAACAATCGAAAAAAGTGTTCCAAATGCAGCGAAAGCACATATACACATATTTCGAATGAGCGTACATTTACCTAAACAAAGAGCTTACAACTGTATTCTCTTTGGCGGTTCGTTTTTGAGGCACGATGGCACCTTTATATATACATAATATGATTGATTAGTATAACTACATAGGCACTTAGTTTAGAACCAGTAGAATATCAGGGCAATAGGACATCTCAGTCGGAACAAGCTTCAACTTCCAGGCCTTCTTTTACAGCCTATATTAGGTATTTTAATGCGTTTTAGGGAAGATGCTCAACGAAAGTAAAAATAGTAAATGTTGATAGCACTTAGTCTAGAGACCAGTAACACGGGCATCAAAATCAATTGTTTTGGTTCGAATATTAACATTGATATAATTATATTCAAAACGAACAAAGCAACTATATACACATGGTACCTACATACTAGAGAACGTACAAAATATCTACGTGTATTATTGCTTTTTTCGTACAAAGAAACATTTTTATCAATAAACCTTTAAATCTTTGAAATATTATTGTGAGAAGCCGATGTTAAATGCTATTAAATTGTATTTCAAAATTTGATTCAGTTTTGTCAATTTTGAACATGACGCGATTTTTTTTAGCTGTAATGACATAACTTCGTTAATTTTGACGCTTGTGAAAGTACTTGTCAAACTAATGCACTTGTATCCATGTCAATGTTTACGATCTTGTGACGTCATGCGTTGTTGTTACACA